>CM053033.1:14140492-14185492 GCA_028564925.1 Lithobates sylvaticus | reverse complement strand
CAACAATAGATTCCCCCACAACAATAGACTCCCCAGCAACAATACACTCCCCCACAATAGACATCCCCAGTAACAATAGATTCCCCCACAACATAAGACCCCCAGTAACAGTTACATAGTTACATAGTAGGTGAGGTTGAAAAAGTCCATCAAGTCCAACCTATGTGTGTGATTTTCTGTCATAGTGGTCATATGATCAGGAGCAGGTCCTGATCACTCCCGATCTTTACTAGAGACTTGGAATCGCCTTGACAGCTCAGTCACTGTGCTGGGAAGGTCTGCCTGATCACATAACAACTGTGATTGGCTGTCACAGTGATCATATGATCAGGAGCAGGTCCTGATCACTCCCGATCTTTGCTAGGGACTGGGAATTGACTTTAACAGCTCGGTCACTGTGCTGGGAAGGTCTGCCTGATCACATGACCACTGTGATTGGCTGTCACACTGTTCATATGATCAGGAGCTGGTCTTGATTGCTTCCGATCTTCACTAGAGTCCAGGAGTTGTCTTTGACAATTCGGTTACTGTGCTGGAAAGGTCTACCTGATCACATGACCACTGTGATTGGCTGTCATAGTGGTCTTATGATCAGGAGCCCGTCTTGATTGCTCCTGATATTTACAAGAAACCAGGATTTGTCTTTAAAAGCTTGGTCCCTGTGCTGGGAATGTCTACCTGATCACATGACCACTGTGATTGGCTGTCACAGTGATCATATGATCAGGAGCCGGTCTTGATCACTCCCAATCTTTACTAGAGACCGGGAAATGTCTTTACCAGCTTGGTCACTAATTACACAAAATTTGTGTAATTAGGTTGCTAGTAGGAATAAGGTCAATTTAGTTTTTGGCTCCTCCGCCAGGGGAGCAGAGTTTGATTGCTTCTGGCTGTTCTGGGTCCTCAGCTACTCCCCCCAGCTTTCTAGTGAGTTCTAGAATATAGTGGGTTGGAGAAGGCTGACCCTGGACCTGCATGTTCATACAACCTCAGCTAATCCCTGGGGGGATAATAATGACCAGTAGGGGGCTGGTGTATGTATAAATAGGCTGGGGCCTGGAACAGCATGGTCCCTATCCTGGAGGAGAAGACCCAGCCTGAAGGGCTGCTGGCCTTCTAGGCAAGTCAGCTGGAGGCTGCAGGAGTTTCATTGAGATCCCAGCTGAGAGAGAGCTGGGGCTTATCTCCAAAGCTGCTGAGAACAATTCGGAGGAAGTCTATTGAGGATCTGGCCTGGAGGCTCACGGTACAGGTTCTGGCTGGTACAGTGAGTAGAGGCTAGAGAGAAAGATCCAGGGCACTGTTGTCGTTTAACCTTTGGAGAGGCTGTTCCAGAGTTGCTGGCTCAGGACTTCTTCCATAGGTGAAGTACCCTGAGCTGTATGCTCATTTCTTCTAAACACAAGGGGTCCACCCTGAAGATTGTGGCTATTACTGGAGACTATCCTCTGTTACAGTTTTTCCCTCATTTTGGAGTTTCCCCAGGCTCAGCCTACACCCCAACCAAGTTTAACCAGCATCAAACTTCATAAAGGCACTAAGGCTAGGTCCATATCTGTCCAGGTGGCTTCTGCTGCAGGTCCGCACCTGTACCCGCACTCCCGCAGCCGCAACCACCCGCAGGTGCCATTAAACCTAATGGCATGCTGCACGCACTGGAAATCACACCCAAACCGGGAACCTGTAAGGAAAGGCCTTCTGTGCACAGGCTAAAACCTGTTCCCTTTCATGCTCGCAAGAATTGGGCACTGGCTAATGCAACCTGTGACAGATGCTGGCGCCAAATGGCCTATTGAAACTCAGCCAGTGCTCAGGATCAGTGCTGCTTTGTCTTCAGCCTTCTGTGTAGCCTGTGACCGTGTAAACCTGTATCCTGCTTCCAGTTGCTGACCCAGCTTGTCTTCACCATTCTCTGAACTCCACCTGCATCAACCTCGGCTTGTCCCCCGACCTCTGCTTCTGTCTGCTCCATTGGCTCCTGCCTTACTGATTGGTTCCAGACCTGCCTTGTTTCCTGACCACACTCCTGCCTGTGCCCTGTACCCAATCCATTCTGTCTGTCTATGACTCTGCTAATCTGCCTGTTGTCTCCAGTACCAGCTGCACGTCTGCTCACCTGCTTGCTGGAGCCATCTGCTGACTTCTCCTGCCCAGCGCGGACACCTACTCTGCTGCTAGCATAACTTACAGGCACTCATGCCAATCTGAACTCCTGCGCCTCCTGTCTACACTAGTCAGAGGTGTAAGAGAGTCCTTCCTCATCATATCAGGCTCTGCTACTAGGTACGTCATAGAACCGCAGTGCACTTGCAATTCCCATGTGGACCGCGATTGCAGAAATGGTGCGGGGACCTTTTCCTTGCGTTTCTGGAGGCACGGCAGCCCATTGAAATGAATGGGCTGCCGTGCCCATGCAAAACGCGTCTCACAGAGCTGCATAGGTGTGAAACTAGACTTACTGCCTGGTTAATGTGTTGAGAGACTGTGAAGTTGCTACGTGCCTGGATAGTAGGGAATAGAACCTGGGACAAAACTGCAAGGCCAGCCTGGCATCTGTGCTACATTTGGTTAAGCAAAAACACAATCTCTGGTGTCAAATGTGTCCATTCAAGACAGCTTGTGGATCTAGATTACGAATAATAATACAAGCCAACCTGGGAATATTACATATGTGAGCGCATAAAGTAGCGAGTAGTCAGAGTTGATTGAAGGCGGTCACCCCAGGGGAGAGTGTAATCCAGCCTGTGGTTTGAAGGAGGTCATCCATGCAGATTGGGTTAGCTAAGAGCCTTTTAACCCATAATGCTAACCATAACCCATGAGCTCATAATAAACCTGCAGGGACCTCAATAAAATATTACTATTGATACTTACATTATTATTACAATGCATTATAGTAACACTACTACAACAATGTAGGTCAGAACGAGGACCTGAATTACTTGACTATACTTAAAGGATGGCTTTTTAATGGAAAAAAAGTGGAGCTCCTTTATAAAAAAATTAAAAAAAGATACTATTACTGTATATGGTATTATTATTGATATAATTATTATTATTATTATTATTATTATTATTATTATTAATCAATAATAATAATAATAAAAATATATATTTTTTTCTTTTTCAATCTCTATTGATTTTCTGTATATCATATAAAAAAAAAGTCGAGACTCGCTTCTCGACATTACATCATGTATTACAAAGAAATATTGTAATTATTAATATTATTATTATTATTATTATTAAACAGAATTTATATAGCTCCAGCAGTTTGCACAGCACTTCTTAAGAAAATATAGAGAATTTAGTTATTTATTGTAATTTTTTAAAAAAAGCACCTGTCATCAGATCCTACTTTGAAAATCAGGTGCAACGCTATCACCTTATATTCAAATCCAATAAAAACCTACATCTGTCAGCCCAAGAATCAGCCACTAGATGTAATATGCAAATTTAAACTTTAAAAAAAATGTTTTATTTTTCCATTATCTTGTCCCGATGGCAAAAAACAAAACCTGAAAAGGGTTATAACCCTCCTTTACTCCTTCCAAAATGAAAGGTTTGCCCTTAATCAGTTACGACAACAGTTTTTCTTCTTTTTTTTTTTAAATACACTTCAACCAATCGGGCAAACCTTTCATTTTGGAAGGAGTAAGGGAGGATTATAACCCTTTTCAGTTTGTTTTTTTTTGCCATTGGCAAAAAAAAAAAAAAAACCCTGAAAAGGGTTGTAATTCTCCCTTACGCCTTCCAAAATGAAAGTTTTGCCTTTACTTCCTGTTCCATAGTCACAACAGGAAATGGAAAGTGAGGGAAACCCAGAACTAGTGTCCCTATCAGAGGAAGCGCTGATACGTAGAAGCATTGGCGTTTAAATGACCACATGACTGTACAGCCATTCACTTCTATGGCCACTGTATTCGTCACCTGCTACTCCCCAGCCACAAGAAAACACATTTTTTTTTAATCTTAGGCATATTTTATGCCTAATTACATCCATGTGTATGAGGCCTAAATACTGTATGACTTCACCCAAAGTTTCACTTTAATGAAAAAAATGATAACATGTGTAATTAATCTCTTGAAAGTTAAAAACAGAAAGAAAACTCAAAATTATTTGCTGATATAGCTGGACTTAAAAAGAAAGGATTTCCCAACAGCAGTCACATGAAATGTATGAAAGTTTATGAAAAATACCAAGGCTAAAATAGCCTACATGAGGCTCACTTCACAAAAGCCAAAATGCCAGGATAAGGATCCTTATTTTAAGTGCTAGTTCATTTTGGTTCCAATGAAAAATAGAAAATATAAATCTTTGACGTTTTATGAATTGAGCCTGTATGTAGGCAAGTTTTAGAAACACGCTCGTTGACTTTTGGGATCTGTGTTGATCAGCATTTGTTCACTTCAAGCAGGTTTAGTATTCTTATACGAGTAACGAGACTATGGAAAGGCCAAACCTGCTTGAGGTAGGTCAAATGCAGGTCAGAAGGAGGCCAACTACAGGTTAAATGAATGAATTCTGAGTGATCTCAAAAGCATCTCTGACACCATCAACACACGCCCAAAGCCCATCAACAGAGGCCCTTAACCACTTGAGTCTCAGCACCATTTTAAAATGCTTTAAGAGTTGTCTCCAACAGTTCCTATAGTGTGTCCCCAGTTTCCAACATCTCCAATATCATGTCCCAGTCTCCAACAACTCCTATATCATGTCCCCAGTCTCCAACAACTCCTATATCATGTCCCCAGTCTCCAACAATTCCTATATCATGTCCCCAAGTCCACCACAACTCCTATAGCATGTCCACAGTCTCCTACAACTCTTGTAACATATCACCAGTCTCCAACAACTCCTATAGCATGTCCACAGTCTTCAAACAATTCATATAGCATGTCCCCAGTCTCCAACAATTCATATATTATGTTCCCAGTCTCCAACAACTCCTATAGCATGTCCCCAGTCCACCACAACTCCTATAGCATGTCCCCAGTCTCCAACAATTCATATATTATGTCCCCAGTCTCCAACAATTCCTATATTATGCCCCCAGTCTCCAACAACTCCTATAGCATGTCCCCAGTCTCCAACAACTCCTATAGCATGTCCCCAGTCTCCAACAATTCCTATAGCATGTCCCCAGTCTTCAACAATTCATATAGCATGTCCCCAGTCTCCAACAATTCATATATTATGTTCCCAGTCTCCAACAACTTCTACAACATGTCCCCAGTTTCCAACAACTCCTATAGCATGTCCCCAGTCTCCAACAATTCCAATGTCCCCAGTCTCCAACATCTCCAATATCATGTTCCAGTCTCCATCAACTCTTATAGCATGTCCACAGTCTCCAACAGTCTCCAACAACTCCTATAGCATGTCCCCAGTCTCCAACAATTCCCATAGCATGTCCCCAGTCTCCAACAGTCTCCATCAACTCTTATAGCATGTCCACAGTCTCCAACAACTCCTATATCGTGTCCCCAGTCTCCAACAACTCCTATAGCATGTCCCCAGTCTCCAACAATTCCTATATCATGTCCCCAAGTCCACCACAACTCCTATAGCATGTCCACAGTCTCCTACAACTCTTGTAACATATCACCAGTCTCCAACAACTCCTATATCATGTCCCCAGTCTCCAACAACTCCTATAGCATGTCCTCAGTCTCCAACAACTCCTATAGCATGTCCCCAGTCTTCAAACAATTCATATAGCATGTCCCCAGTCTCCAACAATTCATATATTATGTTCCCAGTCTCCAACAACTTCTACAACATGTCCCCAGTTTCCAACAACTCCTATAGCATGTCCCCAGTGTCCAACAATTCCCATAGCATGTCCCCAGTCTCCAACATCTCCAATATCATGTTCCAGTCTCCATCAACTCTTATAGCATGTCCCCAGTCTCCAACAACTCCTATAGCATGTCCCCAGTCCACCACAACTCCTATAGCATGTCCACAGTCTCCAACAACTCTTGTATCATGTCCCCAGTCTCCAACAACTCCTATAGCATGTCCCCAGTCTTCAAACAATTCATATAGCATGTCCCCAGTCTCCAACAATTCATATATTATGTTCCCAGTCTCCAACAACTTCTATAACATGTCCCCAGTTTCCAACAACTCCTAAAGCATGTCCCCAGTCTCCAACAATTCCCATAGCATGTCCCCAGTCTCCAACATCTCCAATATCATGTTCCAGTCTCCATCAACTCTTATAGTATGTCCCCAGTCCACCACAACTCCTATAGCATGTCCACAGTCTCCAACAACTCCTATAGTGTGACCCCAGTCTCCCACACCTCCTATATTATGGCCCCAGGCTCCAACAGCTCCTATAGCATGACCCTAGGGATGAGCCGAACACCCCCCCCCCCCCCCACAACAATAAAAAATGAAATAGTCCTTTAAATATCGTGCCTGGGGGGTGTCCTTAGTATGCCTGTAAAGTATATAATGTTTATAACAGTGCCACAGCAAAATTAAATTTCTAAAGGAAAAAAAAATCATTTAAAACTGCTTGCGGCTGTAATGTATTGTAATGTATTGTAATGTATTGTCGGATCTCAGCAATATAGATAAAAATACCAAGAATACCAGAAAAAAAAAATGGTGTGGGTGTCCCCCCAAAATCCATAACAGGCCCTTCAGGTCTGGTATGGATATTAAGGGGAACCCCGCACCCAATTTTTTTTAAAAATGGCGTGGAGGTCCCCCAGGCCCCTAGGCACTATATACTCTGAACAGCAGAATATATACTATACGGCCTGCCCTATATACTCTGCAGAGTAATTGGGCCTTAGGTGTTGGTGGTACCAGAACACTGTAAGCCCTCACAGTTACTCTTGTTGGGCGCAGGAACGGGCCCTGCTGTGAAATATTATATCAAGAATTGTAATTACAGGATGAGGAAGATGAGGACAGCTTTGTTATCCACTCCAACTCTTCTGCACGTTCTGGCTCAATAACTTGGCCAGCAGTCTCCAACAACTCCTACATCATGTCCACAGTCTCATACAACTCCTATAGCATGTCCACAGTCTCAAAAAACTCCTATATTATATTCCCAGTCTCTAACAACTCCTATAGAATGCCCCCCAGTCTCCAACAACTCTTTAGTGTACACCTTTGGTCTCAGTTTTTGTGTAGTATCACAGTCTCGGAATATTATGTGTGACCCTTTGGTGGTGTCACCGCTTGAAGCCCCAAGTAAGTTGAAGACAACTGGTCACCTACCGTACCACCACTAAGGCCCCTTTCACACTGGGGCGGTGAGCCGCGGTGACGGTAAAGCACGCTATATTTAGCGCTGCTTTACCGTCGTTTTTACCGCGGTTTTCGGCCGCTCGCGGTGCGGTTTTACCCCCCGCGAGCGGCCGAAAAAGGGTTAAACAACCCCCGCAGAGCGCCGCCGTAGCGGCGCTTTGCGGCGGTATTGCCGCGGTTTTACCGCGGTCTCCCATTCTTTTCCATGGGAAGGAGCGGTATAGGAGCGGTGAACACACCGCTCCTATCCCGCTCCAAAGATGCTGCTAGCAGGACTTTTTTTGTCATCCTGCTAGCGCACCGCTCCAGTGTGAAAGCCCGCCTGCTTTCACACTGGAGTTAAGGGGCCGGATTTTTTCATGCGGTGAACAGGCGCTATTTTTAGCGCTGCACCGCATGAAAAACGCCCCGGTGTGAAAGGGGCCTTATGGGGAATTGTAAATGAGGAAGGACTAAACTAGATGAAGGCCTCTCTGTAAAAATGATATGGAACCACCGAAACAAAATACCAAATAAAATCCAATGCCCTCATCACATGCCCTCCCTATCATTCTGCTTCTTTTAACAAGTGAGCGCAACCCATTCCACAGTGTTGGCTTTCAGCACTGACCTCCCTTGCAGCTCTTGGCATTCAGTCTTATAACATCCTAGAGCCGCAAAGGAAATGAATAATGAAAAAACTAAACGTTCAAGTGGAGATCTAACACCCGGCAGGTGTTAGTGACCGTGGGCCCTGCTCTGGTTGAGGTCTAGATGGAGAAGTATCTTCACTCAAGGACCAACATACAGTATTCATACTGGCCTGGAGGGCAATTATTCCTCCCAGTCCATTCTTTCCTTTTCCTGATTGGACATTATACATCACTCTGTACATCACTGTTCTTCTACCGAGGCTTTTAAAGCCCAACTCTGGGCTAAATTTTTGTTTTATTTTTTACTTCCCCCTCCCCTACCCCCAAAAAAAAGCAGCTCTGATTGCAATCTGCCTCCCACAGTATCACTTCTTCACCAAAAGATGTCCTCAGTCTTTTAGGTTGAACGACGCCCAGCAAGGGAAGACGCACCCTTAAATATGGCGCCCTCAACTGACAGTGTATTAATGCCGAGAGCAGCTCTAAAGTCATCAGGACCAACAGCTGTCCAAAGGGAAGAGGACCTGTCACCACATGACCAGTCAGAAGACATTAGAAAGTTTCTTTATTTTTTATTTTTTAAAGGTTTTAACCTTTTCCCTGCCAAAGTCGTAGTTGTGTATTTACACACGTTAATATCATTTTACGACTGAAGATTAGTTAAAACCCACAATCAGCCCGGCATTGGGCTTTAATGCTGAGCTCCAGACAAATATAAAAATGCAAACGAATGCAGCTCTGTAATCATTAATACACCTTGTATATCTTTTTAATGAAAGGAGTATAAGTCAGGGCTGGGGTGGGAGAGGAAGAAGCAGCACAATCAGTCAGTTCATGTCCTGACATGCTGTTAGGAGGGGAGAGCAGATTAGCACTGTACTTCTCTTCTTTTCACAGGCTGGGTGGGGGGGGGGGGGGTGGCGGGTCCAGGACGACCTGGGCTCAGAAGAAGTGGGATAAATGATGCTGACCATAAAGCTAAGGACATCTAGTGTCTGGAAAAAAGTGTAAACTCTCTGGATTGAACGTGAATATTGCAGCTAAAGCTGGACTTGGTATCTTTTAATGGGCTGTTTATTTTTTCATCTTGTTATACTTGACTGGAATTTTGCTTTTAATGAAGCCAAGTTCGATTTTCAGAATATAAAACACACACAATATGAAAATATTATTTCATGCACTGACACCAATGTTGGGGGTTATTATTGCATCCAATGAAACCAATGTTGGGGGGTTATTATTGCATTCAATCATACTAATATTGGGGAGTTATTATTGCATCCAAAGATACCAATGTTGGTGGGTATTATTTCATTTAATGACACGAATGTTGGGGGTTATTATTGCATCCAATGACACCAATGTTGGGGGTTATTATTGCATCCAATCATACTAATATTGGGGGTTATTAATGCATTCAATGACACCAATGTTGGGGGTTTATTATTGCATCCAATGATACTAATGTTGGGGGTTATCATTGCATCCAATGACACCAATGTTGGGGGTTATTATTGCATCCAATGATACTAATGTTGGGGGTTATTATTGCATCCAATGACACCAATGCTGGGGGTTATTATTGCATCCAATGATACTAATGTTGGGGGTTATTATTGCATCCAATGACACCAATGTTGGGGGTTATTATTGCATCCAATGATACTAATGTTGGGGTTTATTATTGCATCAAATGATACTAATGTTGGGGGTTATTATTGCATCCAATGATACCAATGTTGGGGGTTATTATTGCATCCAATGACACCAATGTTGGGGGTTATTATTGCATCCAATGACACAAATGTTGGGGGTTATTATTGCATCCAATGACACAAATGTTGGGGGTTATTATTGCATCCAATGACACAAATGTTGGTGGGTATTATTGCATCCAATGATACCATTGTTGGGGGTTATTATTGCATTCAATGACACCAATGTTGGTTGTTATTATTGCATGCACCGACACCAATGTTGGGGTTATTATTGCATGCACTCATACTAATATTGGGGGGTTATTATTGCATCCAATGACACCAATGTTGGGGGTTATTATTGCATCCAATGACACAAATGTTGGTGGGTATTATTGCATCCAATGATACCATTGTTGGGGGTTATTATTGCATTCAATGACACCAATGTTGGGGGTTATTATTGCATGCACCGACACCAATGTTGGGGTTATTATTGCATGCACTGATACTAATATTGGGGGGTTATTATTGCATCCAATGACACCAATGTTGGGGTTATTATTGCATCCAATGACACAAATGTCGGGGTTTATTATTGCATCCAATCATACTAATATTGGGGGGTTATTATTGCATCCAATGAAACCAATGTTGGGGGTTATTATTGCATCCAATGACACAAATGTTGGGGGTTATTATTGCATCCAATGACACCAATCGCCTTGAGGCGATTCAGTTCGCATTGTAGCACTATACAAATTATTCATTCATTCATTCATTCATTCACCAATGTTGGGGGTTATTATTGCATTCAATGACACCAATGTTGGGGTTATTATTGCATGCACTGATACTAATATTGGGGGGTTATTATTGAGTCCAATGACACCAATGTTGGGGTTATTATTGCATTCAATGACACCAATGTTGGGGGTAATTATTGCATCCAATGATACCAATCGCCTTGAGGCGATTCAGTTCGCATTGTAGCACTATACAAATTATTCATTCATTCACCAATGTTGGGGTTATTATTGCATGCACTGATACTAATATTGGGGGGGGGGTTATTTTTGAGTCCAATGACACCAATGTTGGTGGGTATTATTGCATCCAATGACACTGATTTTGGGGTTATTATTGCTTTCAATGATACTAATGTTGGGGGTTATTATTGCATTCACTGACATCAATGCTGAGGGTTAATATTGCATTCAATGATACCAATGTTGGGGGTTATTATTGCATCCAATGATACCAATGTTGGGGGTGATTATTGCATTTAATGACACCAATGTTGGGGGTTATTATTGCATGCACTGATACTAATATTGGGGGGTTATTATTGAGTCCAATGACACCAATGTTGGGGGTTATTATTGCATTCACTGACATCAATGCTGAGGGTTATTATTGCATCCAATGACACCAATGTTGGGGGTTATTATTGCATCCAATGACACCAATTTTGGAGTTATTATGCATTCAATGACACTGACGATGACAATGTTGGGGGTTTTTATTGCATGCACCGACACCAATGTTGGGGTTATTATTTCATGCAATGATACCAATGTTGGGGACTTTTATTTCGTCCACTGACCCCACATGTTGGGAGTTATTCATGCATCCAACAACACCAATGCTGGGGGGTTATTGTGCTCCAACTTCTTCAGTGTGCGATGCAATATGCTTCGGAAAAAAAAAATTCAGCAGGAAGGAAATTTTTGGATGTTGAGTTGCAAAAAAGTGCACTGCTATTGTTCAGCCCTCTGGTCGGGTACTTGAGACCCGGGCTCAGAGGAAGTGGGTTAAATGATGCTGGCCATAAAGGACATCTAGTGGCTGAGAAAAAAAAAAGTACTGCATGCAAAATCTCTGGATTGAAGGTGAATATTGCAGCAAAAGCTGAACTTATCTTTTAATGGATTTCATTTATTTTTTTATCTTGTTATATTTGGTTTGGAGTTCTGCTTTAATTAAAGCCAAGCTTGATTTTCAGAATACAAAACATAAAATATGAAGATAAATATTAGGTTTCTTTTTTTTTTTTTTCTTTTAATCACACGAACGTCGACTATAAACGTGATTGTTTGTCTGTGTGGTGAGAGCACAATGCCCTGTGATTTCCACCCGGAAATCTCGGCGCTCGCCCCTGACCACACGTGGCTGCGGCGCTGATTAGCAGAGTGCCCGGGTCCCAGCAGTAGGTTACAATAAGCACCGCTTAACCCTAAACATCGGCACACATGCCAGCAGGATATGGTTTCATGCCCCGCTTGATTGGAGTGGTTTCATTTCCATCGCTAACAAAAGCATTTGTGTGCCGGGCGGCTCATCACCAACATCTGGGAAGGCCGCCTGATTTCAGAGACATTCCTTTTATTCGGTGCAACGTCAATCGTTTCAATATGCTGCACTCTCCTTCTTCTGCGTTGGGTGGCGGGGATCATTATTTAGGCTGATTTAGGCTTTCCTTTCAATCATAAACATGTTTGTGGGGGTCGTTATTCTGCATGGATGGTGGCCCCTGGAGTAGAAGAATAGAAATGAGGCACCTATAACCAATCATACAGGGTATAGGGATGCGTGGGCACCAGGTGCCATCATGCCGGGCATTGGGGTTATTAGTAGACCTGAACCCAGTCACTAAAATCTCATGGAAGTTCCAACGTTGGGGGTCTATTCACTCTATTCATTAAATATTACATGCATTGGTGTGACGGGGTGCCTTCATTCTGAATGGGCCCCTAATTGACTGGCATTGCAGCTAACTTCAAAGCATGGCATTGCTCTAATGTCCTGGTGCTGGGGGTTATTATTGCATCCACTGACACCACTGTTGGTGGCTATTGATGCATGTACTGATACCAGTGTTAGAGGTTATTATTAAGTGCATTGACACCAATGTTGGGGGTTATTATTGAATCCATTGTCACCAATGTTAGGGGTTATTATTGCATGCACTAACACTAATGCTGGGGGTTATTATTGAGCGCACTGAAAACAGTGTTGGGAGTTATTATTGCATTCACTGACACCACTGTTGGGGGCAATTGTTGCATGCACTGATACTAATGTTGGGGTTATTATAGCATCCTTTGATACCCTTGTTGGGTGTTATTATTGAATCCACTGACACCACTGTTCGGGGTAATTGCTGCATCCCTTGACACTAATGCTGGGGGTTATTATTGAGTGCACTGAAAAGAGTGTTGGGAGTTATTATGGCATTCACTGACACCACTGTTGGGGGCTATTATTGCATTCACTGACACCACTGTTGGGGGTTGTTATTGCATGCACTGACACTAATGTTTGGGGTTATTATTGCATCCACTGACATCCCAGGGCTGGAAGGGGGGTAAAATTGGCCTGGGCAGGAAGGGGGGTGAAAGTGTCCGGTATTGATGGGGTTGAGTATGTAAAGTTGTCTTTAACGGCAACAGTGATGTAACCTTCCCAGGGGACATCTGAGCCCATCACCACTGCCATTAGAGAAACCAGGAAACAGAGGTATATATACTGTGTATTAATTAGAAACTCAAACGAAAAAAAAAAAAGAACAAAGAAACAAAGCAAAACACCACCTGGAGATATTATTAAAATAGTTACATAATTGTGACCACTAGGATTCAAGAAGTGATGGGACACCAGCCCACATGAAGACAAAAGAACAAAGAAATACTGACATTAATCTAACCCTACTGAAACCGAAAAAAATCAGTGCCCATCAGTGAAGCCTCTTCAGTGTCCATCAGTGAAGCCTCTTCAGTGCCCATCAGTGCAGCCTCATCATTGCAGCCTCATCAGTGCCCATCAGTGCAGCCTCATCAGTGCCCATTAGTGCAGCCTCATCATTGCAGCCTCATCAGTGCCCATCAGTGCAGCCTCATCAGTGCAGCCTCATCAGTGCCCATCAGTGCAGCCTCATCAGTGCCCATCAGTGCAGCCTCATCAGTTCCCATCAGTGCAGCCCAGGGTAGGAAGGGGGGGTGAAATTGGCCTGGGCAGGAAGGGGGGTGAAAGTGTCCGGTATTAAAGGGGTTGAGTATGTAAAGTTGTCTTTATGGAGCTGGCTTTGTGCACCGGGGGACACAGAAAAGGTCTTTCACCAAACTGTTGCTATAAGGTTGCAAGCAAGTAATTATGTAAAATATATCTTTGCATGCTGTATTTACAATTGAAAGATTTTTATTATGCTTTGCTAAAAAATAAAAAAATAAAAAATAAAATAAAAATAAAAAACAAGCAACCATGAATGGTAAAAAAAAATATAGATAATAATAATAATGCCAATTATAATAATAATTATAATAATAAAAGAGCAGAACGATCATAACTAAAGGCATAAGAGGAAGAAGGAGCTCAATAAGGATGACTAGGCCTAAGTTCATAGTGATAAGGGTTTAATATGGGTAACATAATTTTTAGGGGCAGTCATGCTGGAACACTCTTCACCAAACTCTTCCCACAAAGTTGGAAGCACACATTCGCATACAACGTTTTGGTAGGTTATAGCATTAACATTATCTTTTACTGAATTTTTTCGGGACCTGTGTCCACATACATTTTAATGCGATGGTCGGGTGTCAAGAAACCTTTGGCTATACAATGTAATCATGAGGTTAAAGTTTTTTTGCCCCTTAGTGATAAGGGGCATACTGATCAAACTCGGATCAAGAGTTAAGAAAGAAAGGGACAAACAGGTGTCGGGACTTCTGCAGAAGATCCATGATCTGGAAACCCAGCATAAGAAAAATCAGACACCCTCTATGGGGATAGAGCTGGGGGACCTGAGACGACGGATCTCGGAAATACTACGCTTTAAGGCTAAAGCGATTATTCAGAAAGGGAAAAAGACCTCCTATGAACTAGGAGATAAGTGTAGTAAACTACTAGCAGGCAAATTGAAAGGGAAAATCTCGAATACCTATATTCCCCATATAAAAGGAAGAGACGGGAGACTCATCTCACAACCCAAAGCCATAGCACAGACATTTGGGGAATTCTATACCTCATTATATAATTTAGAATCAGCACCCATATCTACATCGATCCAGGAGGAATATCTTTCCTCTGCGAAACTGCCAAGATTAACATCACTAGAACGGAGGAAATTGGAAGAGCCTATTTCAGCAGAGGAGGTAAATGAGGCAATGAAAACAGCGAAGCCAGGCAAAGCGCCCGGCCCGGACGGCTTTACGCTTCTTTACTACAAAAAATTCTCCTCACCGCTCTGTAGGCAAATGGCAAAGGTTTTTAATGCCCTGGGTAGATCAGCTGCATTCCCACCAGACTCTCTCTTGGCGCATATTACTGTGCTACCAAAGGAGGGGAAGGATCCTTCGGAATGTGGCAGCTACAGACCCATTTCCCTCCTAAATGTGGACTTAAAGCTTTTCACCAAAATCTTGGCAACTCGGATTCAGCCTTTGTTGTGTCAGTTGATAGATCGAGATCAGGTTGGGTTTGTTCCCTCGCGGGAAGCGAGGGACAACACTATTAAGGTTCTCAATCTGGTCCACCATGCCAACAAGTTAGATATTCCTAGTGTTTTTTTGAGCACCGATGCCGAGAAGGCGTTTGATAGGGTGAGATGGCCTTTTTTGTTTGAGGTGCTGAGACAGGTTGGCATGGGGGACCAGATGATTATGTGGATTAAGAGTGTGTATACAAACCCTAAGGCAGAAGTAAAGGTAAACGGAATATTTTCTAGGCCCTTCAAAATATCAAATGGTACAAGGCAGGGGTGTCCTCTTTCCCCCATGCTATTTTCCCTATCAGTAGAACCTTTGTTAAGTAAAATCAGGGAAAACAAAGATATCCAGGGCCTAGAAATAGGAAATAGAAACTATAAAATTTCAGCCTATGCGGACGATCTATTGTTCTCCATGTCTGCACCACATATTTCAATCCCCAATCTTATGAAAGAATTTGAAACATACGGCAACCTATCAAATCTAAAAATAAATTACTCAAAATCAGAAGCGATGGAAGTCGCGATGAGGAACAGGGAGTGTAAGGCGATCCAAAAAAATTTTAATTTCAAATGGGTGTCTGAGAAGCTGAAATATCTGGGCACGTATATTCCTTCGAATATAAAAAAGACGTTTGAGGTGAACTTTCCCGATTTATTTGATTCAGTTCAGAAGCGGTTGGAAAAATGGCATCAGGGCATCCATTCGTGGTTTGGAAGATGCAATATTATTAAAATGAGTATTTTACCAAAATTTTTATATTTACTCCAAGCATTACCAATATCTGTCCCAGCGATCTTTCTCCGCCAAACATGCTCTTTATTCACAAAATTTATTTGGGCAGGGAAACGACCCAGGATAGCTAGAGGAACAATGACGAGGCCCAGGGGTTTCGGTGGATTAGCGGTCCCAAACATAATGAAATATTATCATGCAGTACACCTGGGGAGGGTGGTAGACTGGTGCAGACATGGAGAACTCAAAGCATGGGTAGAATTAGAACAGCAAGTCAGCGAGATACCCCTGCGTAGAGCGCCATGGTGCCTTGATAAGATACCAATGCTGATCAAGACGCACCCAACTATAGGTTCTACCTTAAAGATAAGTTCCCTTTTAATACGCGACTCCAAAATCTCCTCAAGAAATTCTCCTCTAACCCCTGTGATGGGAAACCCGGGGTTCCCCCCAGGGGGAGAGGCAGGGGCATTTAAAAACCTAGAGGAGAGAGGTATAGTCCAAGTTTCACATTTTATTCACAACGGGGCATGGCCTACTTTGGAGGGACTAATGCAGAGAGGGGGATCTTTTGAGTTAAAGCCATGGCGGGCGATTCAGATTTTGAACTTTCTGAGGTCACTGGGGCCAGCGGTTGATTATGATCGTCATTTAACGTTGTTCGAGCAATACTGTGAGGGACAGGAACCGCTTCCCCGGTTGATCTCAAAAATGTATAGGATATTAAATACCCCACAGGAGGATTATATGCCCTCTAGTAAGGCTAAGTGGGAAAAAGATCTGAATAGGACTTTCACTAAGGTACAATGGCGTGACATTATATACATGACCCAGTATACCTCTATGTGCACTCGCATGCAAGAATTAAATTATAAAATTATGACACAGTGGTACTATACTCCGGTAAAACTCCAGAGATTTTACCCTGAAACAACAGGACAGTGCTGGAGATGTGGAGAGGAACCTGGATCCTTATTTCATATACTCTGGACATGTTCCAAAATTAGGCAGTATTGGGGAGAGGTAAGAAGGATATCTCAAAAATTTATGGAAAATATAATCCCAGAAGACCCGGCCCTTTTCCTGCTTCATTCAACCCAAATACCGAAACGGATATACAGGAAATCCATCCTATGCCATTTAATTAACGCGGCGAAGGCAAATATAACTCTGTCATGGAAAAAACGGGACCCACCCTCAATAGCAAGATGGTTAAATAAAGTAAGGGAGATTGGAGCTATGGAGGATCTAGTGCACTCCGGTCAAAACAAAAAAGAACGGTACAACACAACATGGGAAGGGTGGAATAGCTTTATACACTCGGAGGAAGGGAAAACAATCTTGGGAGAAAACGTGGACGGAGTTAGCTAAAGGGATACGAGTGAGCACATAGAATAGCTAGGGACAGGCTCTCCTTATTCTGGCTGGGAGGGGAGGGGACGGGAGACGAGAGGGAGGAAAATGGGGGTTTTTTTTTTTTTTTTTTTTATAATAATTTTTTTTTTTTTTTTTTTTTTTTTTTTTTTTGGTTGGGGGGGAGGGGGGGGGAGGGAAAATAGAGAGGCAAAGGGGAGGGAGGTACTCATACAAAGGGGAAACGGGGGATTAAAAGGAAATTACCAGAGGAACCCTTACAATAAGAAAAGATACAGATGTTATAGGACAAAAGAATCATTGGGTTTTAGTTCAGATTAGAGAGCAGACTATAACAGCGAAAAGTTATATTAAGTTATGAAAGAGGAAGGTACGAAGTATTTGTTTTCAGGGCTGCACTGCATTGATTGTACCCTGTGTATCTGTACTCCCCCTGTTTTGTTTGTAAAGAAAATAAATAAAAAATATAAATGTGAAAAAAAAAAAAGTTTTTTTGCCATTCTAATAGAAATAAATCAACTACACCAAACACCTAACACCAATTAAATACTAGATAATGCAACCGGAGATATAAACAAGCCCTTCAATCATGGACATGCATATATATATATATATCAATTCATTGATAAAACTAGACTTTTCTTTTTGCTCTCCAGCCTCCAAGAATGGTGACCACCATTTATACCTACACTATATTATCAAAAGTATTGGGACACCTGCCTTTATACGCACATGAACTTTAATGGCCTTCCCAGTCTTAGTCTGTAGGGTTCAGTATTAAGTTGGCCCACCCTTAGCAGCTATAACAGCTTCAACTCTTCTGGGAAGGCCGTCCACAAGGTTTAGGAGTGTGTCTATGGGAATGTTTGACCATTCTTCCAGAAGAGCATTTGTGAGGTCAGGCACTGGTGTTGGACGAGAAGGCCTGGCTCACAGTCTCCACAATATTTATCCTAAAGGTGTTCTATCGGGTTGAGGTCTGGACTCTGTGAAGGCCAGTCAAGTTTCTCCACCCCAAACTCGCTCATCCATGTCTTTATGGACCTTTCTTTGTGCACTGGTGTGCAGTCATGTTGGAACAGGAAGGGGCCATCCCCAAAAGTTGGGAGCATGAAATTGTCCAAAATGTCTTGATATGCTGAAGCCTTAATAGTTCCCTTCACTGCAACTAATGGGCCAAGCCCAACCCCAATTGCTTTGTGCACTGGTCCAAATTATTTGGTGGAGGGGGGTATTATGGTGTGGGGGTTGTTTTCCAGGGGTTGGGCTTGGCCCCCTTAGTTCCAGTGAAGGGAACTCTTAAGGTGTCATCATACCAAGACATTTTGGACAATTTCTTCCCCCCAACTTTGTAATAACAGTTTGGGGACGGCCCCTTCCTGTGTGCAGTCATGTTGGAACAGGAAGTGGCCAGCCCCAAACTGTTGCCACAAAGTTGGGAGCATGAAATTGTCCAAAATGTCTTGGTATGGTAAAACCTTAAGAGTTCCCTTCACTGGACCTAAGGGGGCCAAACCCAACCCCTGAAAAACAACCCCATACCATAATCCCCCCTCCACCAAATGATTTGGACCAGTGCACAAAGCAAGGTCCATAAAGACATGGATGAGTGAGTTTGGGATGGAGGAACTTGACTGGCCTGACCTCAACCCGATTTGGGATGAATTAGAGCAGAGAATGTGAGCCAGGCCTTCTCATCCAACATCAGTGCCTGACCTCACAAATGCTCTTCTGGAAGAATGGTCAAACATTCCCATAGACACACTCCTAAACCTTGTGGACGGCCTTCCCAGAAGAGTTGAAACTGTTAGAGCTGCAAAGGGTGGACCAACTCAATATTGAACCCTACGGACTAATGCCCCGTACACACGGTCAGAAATTCCGACCACAAAATCCGTCTGATTTTTTCCGACGGATTTTGTCCGACACTGGTGTTGCATACACACAGTCCGACAAAGTTGTCGGAAAATCTGATCATTCTGAACGTGGTGACGTTCGTTGCGTACGACAGAACTACGTAGAGGCTAGTAGCCAATAGGTTTGGTCTCCTAATTTGATCTGAGCATGCGTGGCACTTTGTCTGTCGGAATTCTCTACACACGATCGGAAAAAGTCAGATCGGGTTTTGTTGTCGGAAAATTTGAGAGCAGGATCTCAAATTTTTTCCGTCGCAAATTCCGACAGAGAAAGTCCGTTGGAGCCCACACACAGTCGGATTTTCCGACAACATGGTCCGATCGGACATTTTCCGTCGGATTTTCCGACCGTGTGTACGGGGCATAAGACTGGGAATGTCATTAAAGTTCACGTGCGTGTAAAGGCATGTGTCCCAATACTTTTGGTAATATAGTGTATCTTATCCACCACCGAATTCACTCAAGCACAAATGTTCTTGGATGCATAACGAACCATCTGTGTTTTTTTTTGGGCTAAAAAATCATAATACAAAAATCTTAATCTAGCCGTACAGACTGGAACATCATCTGACTTTACCTGAAATAATCCATTTTACAGAATATCTCCTTGTTTTTGATATAGCAGCTGTTATGTTGTCGCAGAGAAGTCCTACAGACCGAACACTCCAGGCACCTCACATGCCAAATTAAGTTATTTACCTAAAAAGATAAAAAAAAAAAAAAAAGAGGATAAAATAAGAGGTAACAATAAAACAATGATACAATCAACCTTATCAGATATCCCTTTCAACTATCCTAAACCTATTCTTGGGCCAAAAACTACCCCATTAACCTCGATAATAACAGAGTTTTGTTTTTTTTTCACAGAAAAAAAAAAACAATAATATTAAAAAAAAAAAAAAAAAGCACAAATTAACCATTAAATGTAAAAATAGGGGATAAAAATTAACCTCGATAGTAACAGAGTTTTTTTTTTTTTTCACAGAAAGAAAAAAAAAAATATAAAAAAAAAAAAAAAAAGAGTCAAAGCACAAATTAACCATTAAATGAAAAAATAAGGGATAAAAAAACAATAAAAAACAAAAAACATTAATGAAATATCAGAAACAAATCAAACCACTGCAAGCACAACCATTAAATCAAGAGGAAAATTGAAGCAGATTGTTTATTTTTTCCAAACAGGGAAATTTTGTTGATAGCAAAATGTATTTAGCTAAAATTGCTCTGATCATCCCTATAAAGATTTTCAAATTAACCATTAAATGTAAAAATAAGGGATAAAAATTAACCTCGATAGTAACAAAACTCTGATCATCCCTATAAAGATTTTCCAGCCATTGCTTAAAGAGTATCTCCAAAAAAATAAAAAAATAAAACAATCCTCTCTAGGTGATCAATATACGTTGCAGAGATTTTAACACTTTGTTGCAGATTCCTTCCTTAAATAAATAGCTGTTTGTTTCACCATGTCCTGTGCAAACTGATTCTGAATGGGGGGGGGGGTCTGGTTCATTATAATCACCTGGTGCCCTCTCAGTGTTCTAATGAGGAAAGTTGCAGGGTCAGCATCCCTTTAGAATTATTTAACCCTTGGGGAGTATCTGACCAAAACTGAAAATTCCTATTGCAGGAGATGCCTAAAATGTAACTTATCTTAGAGCAGGCTGATTCTGAATGGGAGGGTTCTGTTCACCATAATCATCTAGTGCAGGGGTCTCAAACTGGCGGCCCGCCAGCTGTTGCGAAACTACAAGTTCCACATGGCATTGCAAGGCTGACAGTTACAAGCATGTCTCCCACAGGCAGAGGCATGATGGGACTTGTAGTTCTGCAACAGCTGGAGGGCGGTTAGTTTGAGACCCCTGATTTAGTGTTCTCTCTGTGTGCTGATGAGTAAAATTGCATTGTCTGCATCCCTTCAGAAAGTATTTATCCCTTGGGGAGTATCTCACTCAAACTGAAATTCCTATTGGAGACGATGCCTAAAATTTGACTTGTATCTGAGTACAGACTGATTCTGAATGGGAGGATCTGGTTCATTATAATCGCCTGCTGCACTCTCAGTGTTCTGATGAGGAAAGCCGCAAGGTCTGCATCCCTTTGAAAGTTTTTAACCCTTGGGGAGAATATAACCAAAGCTGAAGTTCCTATTTCAAAGGATGCCTAAAATCTGACTTGTATCTGAGCACAAACTGATTCTGAATAGGAGGATCTGGTTCATTATAATCAGCTGCTGCTCAGTGTTCTGATGAGGAAAGTGACAGGGTCTGCATCCCTTTGAAAGTATCTTACCAAAACTGAAATTATTATTACAGAGGATACCTCAAATCTGACTTGTATCTTGACTGACTGATTCTGTATGGGAGGGTTTGGTTCATTATAATCTCTTTAGAACTCTCAGTGTTCTAAAGAGGAAAGTTGCTGGGTCTGTATCCCTTTGGAATTATTTAACCATTGGGGAGTAAACTTCTTATTGCAGAGGATGACTAAAATCTGACTTGTATCCTAATGCAGACTAATTCTGAATGGAAGGATTTGGCTCATTATAATCATCTTCTGCACTCTCAGTGTTCTAATGAGGAAAACTGCTGGGCCAGCATCCCTTTAGAAGTAATTAACCCTTGGGGTGTATCTCACCAAAACTGAAATTCTTATTGCAGAAGATGCCTAAAATCTGATTTGTATCGTAGTGCAGACTGATCCTGTATGGGAGAGTTTGGTTCATTATAATCAGATGATGCACTCTCAGTGTTCTGATGAGTAAAGCTGCAGGGTAGGCATCCCTTTATAAGTAATTAACCCTTGGGGAGTATCTCACCAAAACTAAAATTTCTATTGCAGGGGATGCCTAAAATTGGACTTGTATCTTGATGCAGACTGATTCTAAACTGGAGGATCTGGTTCATTATAATCAGATGATGCAATCTCAGTGTTCTGATGAGGAAAGTTGCAGGGTCAGCATCCCTTTAGAAGTAATTAACCCTTGGGGAGTATCTCACCAAAACCGAAATTAATATTACAGAGGATGCCTAAAATCTGATTAGTTTCTTGTTCCATACTGATTCTAAATTGGAGGATCGGATTCATTATAATCTGATGGTGCACTCTCAGTGTTCTAATTAGGAAAGTTGTGGGGTATGCATCCCTTGGGGACTATATCATCAACAACTGAAATTCCTGTTGCAGAGGATGCCTAAAATCTGACTTGTATCTTAGTGCAGACTGATTCAGTATGGGAGAGTTTGATTCAATATAATCAGATGATGCACTCTCAGTGTTCTGATGAGGAAAGTTGCAGGGTTGGCATCCCTTTAGAAGTAATTAACCCTTGGGGAGTATCTCAGCAAAAACTAAAATTCCTATTGCAGAGGATGACTAAAATCTGACTCGTTTCTTGATCCATACTGATTCTAAATGGGAGGATCTGGTTCATTATAATCAGATCATGCAATCTCAGTGTTCTGATGAGGAAAGTTGCAGGGTTGGCATCCCTTTAGAAGTAATTAACCCTTGGGGAGAATCTCACCAAAACTGAAATTCTTATTGCAGAGGATGCCTAAAATCTGACTCGCTTCTTGATCCATACTGATTCTAAATGGGAGGATCTGGTTCATTATAATCTAATGGTGCACTCTCAGTGTTCTAATGAAGAATGTTGTAGGGTATGCATCCCTTGGGGACTATATCACCAAAAACCGAAATTCCTGTTGCAGAGGATGCCTAAAATCTGACTTGTATCTTAGTGTGGACTGATTCTGTATGGGAGGGTTTGGTTTATTACAATCAGATGGTGCACACTCAGTGTCCTGATTAGGAAAACTGCAAGGTCAGCATCCACCAAAGAGCATCTCACCAAAACTAAAATTCCTATTGCAGAGAACGCCTAAAATCTGACTTTTATCTTAGCAAAGACTTCTGGGAAAAATCAGTGAGCCAATCACACAAGCAGGAAATTACATTTCTGTGGGGGGGGGGGGGGGTCTGTACCGAGTGCCTCCGGTTTGCCAATTGCTTTTGAGATTTAGGCAAAGATTGAAATGGAAGGGTAATATTTATTAGAATTAAATTACAATATGACTTGTATAGCGATTGTATATGATATATATATATATATTTTTGTGTTTATTAAAGCGTATATATTCGATTCCTTCTAGCAGTTCATACAAAGGTCATCCTGGAGTCAGCAGAAGTTGAGCTCTATTGGAAGGACGTGACAAAACGCGTTTATTTACACTGAAAACCCAAATCTGTCAAATCATATAAGTATTTGTTATAAATATGTCCTATGTCAATACTCTCAGTGTTAATACAACAAATTGCCATGGGATATTTCCTTCCCGCGGCCGTGCTCTGGGGTCATCCTTTGAAACGAACGCAGATGAAAGCAGGTTCCACCTGCAACAAAAGGGAAAAAGTTCTCGACGCTACAATTATATCACTCACTATGTGGAATCTGTTGTCGGTCGTGTAACGTAAACCTTCAAGAGTGGGTTTGACATGTTTTCAGAATTAAGTTTATACAAGGATTTGGCCATAATTGGAGCACTTGAAGAATGTCGAGCTTTGCCATTTTATGTCAGGAGGGAATTCTTTCTTTTTTTTTTTTTTTTTCTCTCCGATGATGTATGTTAGAAATGGATCTGCTTCGGAGGAAGGGGCTTTTGTTCTACAGTGGAGAGGCAACTGAGCCATATGAGTGAAATTTAAAGAAAACTTGATGTCCCCACTTCTGGAATCTGGGACAGGATAGAATCAAATGGAAACAAATCGCTCTTCTAATCCCTCCACTGGCTTCTGTTCATCCAACAAGTAAAATTCAAAATCCACTACTTTGCCAAGAACTATATCACCAACCTCATCTCAACATATCACGCAAACCATCCTCTCTGCTCCTCCCAAGACTTCCTGCTCACCAACCTCTACTCACAATATCATCCAAACCGTCCTCTCCACTCCTTTCAAGACCTCCCGCTCACCAAACTTGTCTCAGAATATCATCCAAACCGTCCTCTCCACTCCTTCCAAGACCTCCTGCTCATCAACCTCGTCTCAACATATCACTCAAACCATCCTCTCTGCTAATCCCAAGTTGTCCTGCTCACCAACCTCTACTCACAATATCATCCAAACCGTCCTCTCCACTCCTTCCAAGACCTCCTGCTCACCAAACTTGTCTCAGAATATCATCCAAACCGTCCTCTCCACTCCTCCCAAGACCTCCTGCTCACCAAACTTGTCTCAGAATATCATCCAAACCGTCCTCTCCACTCCTCCCAAGACCTCCTGCTCATCAACCTCGTCTCAACATATCACCCAAACCATCCTCTCTGCTCCTCCCAAGTTGTCCTGCTCACCAACCTCTGCTCACAATATCATCCAAACTGTCCTCTCCACTCCTTCCAAGACCTCCTGCTTGCCAACCATATCACCCAAACCATCCTCTCTGCTCTTTCCAAGACTTCTTGCTTACCAAACTTGTCTCAAAATGTCACCCAAACTATCTACTACACTCCACCTAAAACCTTCTGCTTACCAACCATATCACCCAAACCATCCTCTCCGTTCCTCTCAAGACTTCCTGCTTACCAATCTTGTCTCAAAATAGTATACAAACCATCTTCTCCACTCCTCCCAAGGCCTCCTGCTTGTCGACCTCATCTTTAACTATTACCCAAACTATCATCTCCACTTCGCCCAAGACTACCTACTCATCAACCTCGTCTCAACATATCACCCAAACCATCTTCTCCGTTCCTCCCAAGACTTCCTGCTCACCAAACTTGTCTCAGAATATCATCCAGACCATCCTCTCCGCTCCTCCTAACTAAGACCTTCTGCTTGCCAACCATATCACCCAAACCATCCTCTCTGCTCTTCCCAAGACTTCCTGCTTACCAACCTTGTCTCAAAATATCACCCAAACCATCTTCTACACTCCTCCCAAGACCTCCTGCTTGCCAACCATATCACCCAAACCATCCTTTCCGTTCCTCCCAAGACTTCCTGCTTACCAACCTTGTCTCAAAATACTATACAAACCATCTTCTCCACTCCTCCCAAGGCCTCCTGCTTGTCAACCCCATCTTTAACTATCACCCAAACTATCATCTCCACTTCGTCCAAGACTACCTACTCATCAAACTCGTCTCAACATATCACCCAAACCATACTCTCTGCTCCTTCCAAGACTTTCTGCTCACCAACCTCTTCTCAAAATATCATCCAAGCCATCCTCTCCACTCCTCCCAAGAATACGTACTTAACAACCTTGTCTCAACATATCACCCAAACTATCCTCTCCATTCCTCCCAAGACTTTCTGCTCTCTAACCTCATCTTAAAATATGACCCAAATCATCCTCTCTGCAATTCCCAAGACTTCCTGATTACCAACCTTGTCTCAAAATATCATACAAACCATCCTCTCCACTCCTCCCAAGATTACGTACTTACCAAACTTGTCTCAACATATCACCCAAACCATCCTCTCTGTTCCTCCCAAGACTTCCTGCTCTCCAACCTCATTATAAAATATGACCCAAACCATCCTCTCTGCTCATCCCAAGACTTCCTGCTCACCAATCTTTTCTTAAAATAATACCCAAACTCTCCTCTTTGCTCCAACCAAGACTTCTTCCTGGAAATATCCCCCAAACTGTTCTCTCCACTCCTTCCAAGACCTCCTGCTCATCAACCTTGTCTAAACATATCACCCAAACCATATTCTCTGCTCTTTCCAAGACTTTCTGCTCTCCAACCTCATCTTCAAATATGACCCAAACCATCCTCTCTGCTCTTCCCAAGACTTCCTGCTTACCATCCTTGTCTCAAAATATCACCCAAACCATCTTCTGTACTCCTCCCAAGACCTCCTGCTTGCCAACCATATCACCCAAACCATCCTCTCCGTTCCTCCCAAGACCTCCTGCTTACCAACCTTGTCTCAAAATACTATACAAACCATCTTCTCCACTCCTCCCAAGGCCTCCTGCTTGTCAACCTCATCTTTAACTATCACCCAAACTATTATCTCCACTTTGCCCAAGACTGCCTACTCATCAACCTCCTGTCAACATATCACCCAAACCATACTCTCTGCTCCTTCCAAGACTTTCTGCTCACGAAACTCTTCTCAAAATATCATCCAAACCATCCTCTCCACTCCTCCCAAGAATACGTACTTAACAACCTTGTCTCAACATGTCACCCAAACCATCCTCTCCGTTCCTCCCAAGACTTTCTACTCTCCAACCTCATCTTAAAATATGACCCAAACCATCCTCTCTGCTCTTCCCAAGACTTCCTGCTTACCAACCTTGTCTCAAAATATCATCCAAACCATCTTCTACACTCCTCCCAAGACCTCCTGCTTACCAACCATATCACCCAAACCACCCTCTCCGTTCCTCTCAAGGCTTCCTGCTTACCAACCTTGTCTCAAAATAGTATACAAACCATCTTCTCTACTCCTCCCAAGGCCTCCTGCTTGTCAACCTCATCTTTAACTATCACCCAAACCATTATCTCTACCTCGCCCAAGACTACGTACTCATCAACCTTGTCTCAACATATCATCCAAACCATCCTCTCCATTCCTTCCAAGACTTCCTGCTCTCCAACCTCATCTTAAAATATGACCAAAACCATCTTCTCCACTCCTCCCAAGGCCTCCTGCTTGTCAACCTCATCTTTAACTATCACCCAAACCATCATCTCTACCTCGCCCAAGACTACGTACTCATCAACCTCGTCTCAACATATCATCCAAACCATCCTCTCCGTTCCTCCCAAGACTTCCTGCTCTCCAACCTCATCTTAAAATATGACCGTAACCATCTTCTACACTCCTCCCAGGACCTCCTGCTTACCAACCATATCACCCAAACCACCCTCTCCGTTCCTCCCAAGACTTCCTGCTTACCAACCTTGTCTCAAAATAGTATACAAACCATCTTCTCCACTCCTCCCAAGGCCTCCTGCTTGTCAACCTCATCTCCACTTCGTCCAAGACTACCTACTATTCAACCTCGTCTCAACATATGACCCAAACCATACTCTCTGCTCCTTCCAAGACTTTCTGCTCACCAACCTCTTCTCAAAATATCATCCAAACCATCCTCTCCACTTCTCCCAAGACTACGTACTTACCAACCTTGCCTCAACATATCACCCAAACCATCCTCGCCGTTCCTCCCAAGACTTCCTGCTCACCAACGTCATCGCAACATATCATCCAAACCAGGGATCTCAAACTGGCGGCCCTCCAGCTGTTGCAGAACTACAAGTCCCATCATGCCTCGGCCTATGGGAGTCATGCTTGTAACTGTCAGCCTTGCAATGCCTCATGGGAATTGTAGTTCTGCAACAGCTGGAGGGCCAGTTTGAGACCCCTGATCCAAACTGTCCAATTTGCTCCTTCCAAGACTTCCTTCTTTTTGGCTTGCTCATCACCTCCCCCCATGCTCACCATCAGGACTTTTTCAGAGCCTCTCCCATCCTCTGTACTCCTTATCCCAATCTGTCCAGCTATCTCCTACTCTATCCATCTTTAGGAGATCCCTGAAAATTCATCTATACTAGCAAGGCTATGCTGCCTCCACCTAACAACTGAAATGTAACTGTCTCCATTAACTTGTCTGTCACACTTACTACTTTTTGTATCACTTGCCCCTCCCTTTTAGATTGTAAACACTCACATGTAGGGCCCTCCATATCCTCTTGTATTGAATTGTGTTGTAAGTTTCTTGTCTCCCTTTATTTTGTAAAGCACTTCCCAAATTTTTCTGCTCTATATAAATCCTGTATTATAACAATTGAAAAAAGGTTGTTATATGTCTGTTTTATCTCTATTCTGTATTAAATTTTGTAGAAAAAGGTGGAATAATTATCAATTTGTTCTATTATACACTTTATGACCGTAGTAGAGACCTGACCTTCAAACAAAGGATTTCTCTATCAGGGTTCCATGGCACCCAAGGGTTCCTCCAGAGGTTGCTAGGGGTTCCTTGAGAAATTACCAGTTTCTGCCCCTCAGTTAAGTTTCCTCTGGCACCATTGATCTTTTTAGATATCTGTAAGGGGGTAATTCTACCCAAGCGTAAGGAGCATTCTTCCCACTGACCATCACACTAAATTTTCATGAGTTGTAGATTGGGTAATTTTTAACATGGGTTCCCTGAAACCAGAAAGTTATTTCAAGGGTTCTTCTGTGTTGAAAAGGTTGAGAAAGAGAGATCTAACCTATATGAACTTATAAGACATCCATTTCAAAAACGTTGACCATTAATATGAAGTTGTCCTCTCATGGTGGCTATGACATCCTCCATGTGTCTGGGAAGTCTTTCCACAAGATATAAGCTTGTGTCTGTGGGAAGTTGTGCTGATTCAGCCCAAAGAATATTTATGAGGTCAGGCTCTGATGTTAAATTAAAAGACACAATTGGCATTCCAATTCATCCTAAAGCTTTTCAGTAGGGTTGAGGTCAGGTAATGATGTTGAATAAGAAGATCCAATCCCAAAAATGTTCAGTAGAGTTCAGGTCAGGTGCTGATGTTGTAGAAGACCTGACCCCAAAGATGTTCAGTAGGGTTGAGGTCAGGTACTAATGTTGGATGAGAAGACCTGATCCCAAAGGCGTTCCGTAGGGTTGAGGTCAGGTACTGATGTTAGATGAGAAGACCTGATCTCAAAGGTGTTCAGTAGGGTTGAGGTCAGGTACTAATGTTAGATGAGAAGACCTAATCCCAAAGGTGTTCAGTAGGGTTGAGGTCAGGTACTGATGTTAGATGAGAAGACCTGATCCCAAAGGTGTTCAGTAGGGTTGAGGTCAGGTACTAATGTTAGATGAGAAGACCTGATCCCAAAGGCGTTCAGTGGAGTTTAAGCCAGGTACTGATGTTAGATAAGATACCTGATCCCAAAGGTGTTTAGTAGGGTTGAGGTCAGGTACTGATGTTGGATGAGAAGATCTGATCCCAAAGGTATTCAGTAGGGTAGAGGTCAGGTAATGATGTTAGATGAGAAGATCTGATCCCTAATGCCGTGTACACACGACTGGACTTTTCGACAGACTAGGTCAGACAGAACGATTCCCCAGGACAATTTGACCGTGAGTGGGCTTCATCGGACCTTTGCTGTCGATCAGACGGACTTTAGATTTAGAACGTGTTTCAAATCTTTCCGACGGACTCAAGTCCGTCCGAAAAATCAGTTCGTCTGTATGCTAGTCCGACGGACGAAAACCGACGCTAGGGCAGCTATTGGCTACTGGCTATGAACTTTCTTATTCTAGTCCGGTCATAAGTCATCACATTCGAATCCGTCTGACTTTGGTGTGCTTGTGTGTGGCCAAGTCCGTTAGTTCGGAAAGTCCATCGGAACTCCGCCGAAAGTCCGTCGGGAAGACCGTTGGACCCAGTCTGTCGAAAAGTCCGGTCGTGTGTACGCGGCAAAAGGCATTCAGTAGGGTTGAGGTCCGGTACTGATGTTAGATGAGAAGATCCGATCCCAAAAATGTGCAATAGGTTTGAGGTCAGGGCGCTGGATTTAAGGTTTCATATTGGAAAAGAAAAGGGTCTTTCCCACAAGGTTTTAGAGCACAATTGTGTAAAATGTTTTTGTATTCTGTAACATTAACACGTATTACTAAAAATGTAGACAATGTTCTATCAATTTAACCGCTTGCCGACCAGCCCCCGTCATTATACTCCAGCAGGTCAGCACGATCCCACCTAGCCGTCGTAGCTGTATGTCGGCTCCTTCGAGTGGGATAGCAGGCACGCGTGTGCCCGCTGCACTGCGGGGTGCCGATACTTGTGACTGGTGGCTGAGATGACCACCGGCCACGTGCGATCGCGGGCATGAGAGGCAGAACAGGGACGTGTGTGTGTAAACACACAAATCCCTGTTCTGTGAGGAGAGGAGAGGCAGATCTTGAGTTGCTAATAGCTGGGAACCACGATCTGTCATCTCCTATAGTCAGTCCCATCCCCCAGGGTTAGAGCACACACTAAGGCCCCTTTCACACTGGGGCGGTGAGCCGCGGTGACGGTAAAGCAGCGCTATATTTAGCGCTGCTTTACCGTCGTTTTCACCGCGGTTTTCGGCCGCTCGCGGTGCGGTTTTACCCCCCGCGAGCGGCCGAAAAAGGGTTAAACACCCCCCGCAGAGCGCCGCCGTAGCCGCGGTATTGCCGCGGTAACCGTGGTATTGCCGCGGTTTTACCGCGGTCTCCCATTGTAATCAATGGGAAGGAGCGGTATAGGAGCGGTGAACACACCGCTCCTATCCCGCTCCAAAGATGCTGCTAGCAGGACTTTTTTTGTAATCCTGCTAGCGCACCGCTCCAGTGTGAAAGCCCGCCGGCTTTCACACTGGAGTTAAAGGGGCCGGATTTTTTCATGCGGTGAACAGGCGCTATTTTTAGCGCTGCACCGCATGAAAAACGCCCCGGTGTGAAAGGGGCCTAAGGGAACACATTTAACCCCTAAGCACTGATCGCTGTATAATTGTCAATAGTCCCAAAAATATGTGAAAAGTGTCCGACGTGTCCGCCATAATGTCACAGTCCAGATAAAAATTGCTGATCACGCCATTACTAGTAAAAAATAAAAAATAATAATAAAAATGCCATAAATCTATCCCCTATTTTGTAAGACGCTATAACTTTTGCTCAAACCAATCAATATATGCTTATTGCGAATTAACGGTAAGTTCTCTTTTAGACACCGCAAGAGGTGAATAAATCCAGAATTGAAGCGCAACAACTTGATATCCAAGTCGAAAATATAAGATTATTCCAATGGCAGACTTATTATAGTGCCAACGCGTTTCAGGGGCTGTTACTCAACCCCCTTTCACCAAGTCTTTAGAAAATGAAAAAGATGAAACAATGTATGGGAACTCAGTGATCAATATATAGTTGGGTGGTATTAAAAAGATACCTAGAGCTGCTTCAACCAGCTGCTGATAGATGCTGTTTATCGAGCCAATGCCTTTCAGGGGCTGTAACTCCACCCCCATTCCTCAAGTCTTTAGAAAATTAAGAATTTCGACAATATACACTATATTGCCAAAAATATTGGGACACCTGCCTTTACACGCACATGAACTTTAATGGCATCCCAGTCTTAGTCCGTAGGGTTCAATATTGAGTTGCCCACCCTTTGCAGCTATAACAGCTTCAACTCTTCTGGGAAGGCCGTCCACAAGGTTTAGGAGTGTGTCTATGGGAATGTTTGACCATTCTTCCAGAAACGCATTTGTGAGGTCAGGCACTGATGTTGGATGAAAAGGCCTGGCTTGCAGTCTCCGCTCTAATCCATCCCAAAGGTTTTCTATTGGGTTGAGGTCAGGACTGTGCAGGACAGTCAAGTTCCTACACCCCAAACTCACTCATCCATGTCTTTATGGACCTTGCTTTGTACACTGGTGTGCAGTTATGTTGGAACAGGAAGAGGCCATCCCCAAACTGTTCCCACAAAGTTGGGAGCATGAAATTGTCCAAAATGTCTTGATATGCTGAAGCCTTAATAGTTCCCTTCACTGCAACTAATGGGCCAAGCCCAACCCCTGAAAAACAACCCCACACCATAATCCCCCCCCTCCCCCAAATGATTTGGACCAGTGCACAAGCAAAGTCCATAAAGACATGGATGAGCAGGTTTGGGGAGGAGGTACTTGACTGGCCTGCACAGAGTCCTGACCTCAACCCGATAGAGCACCTTTGGGATGAATAAGAGCGGAGACTGCAAGCCAGCCTACTCGTCCAACATCAGCAGAATGATCAAACATTCCCATAGACACACTCCTAAACCTTGTGGACAGCCTTCCCAGAAGAGTTGAAGCTGTTATAGCTGCAAAGGGTGGGCCAACTCAATATTGAACCCTACGGACTAAGACTGGGATGCCATTAAAGTTCATGTGCATGTAAAGGCAGGTGTCCCAAAAATGTTGGCAATATTGTGTATGTGGACTCAGTAATCAATATATTGATGGGTGTTATTAAAGAGTTGTAAGAGCTGCATCAACTGAATGCTGTGCTTAATCACAACTCTTTAATAACACCCAAGGATATATTGATTTTAAGTCCTCATTCAATTTTTCAATGTTTCATTTTTCTCAAGCCCTGATGAAGGGGTGGAGTTGCAACCCTTGAAACGCGTTGGCTCTATAAACATAGCTTTTATTGGAATAAACTTGATTTGGACTTGGAAATCATAGTGTGGTCCTTCAATACTAGATCTACTCACTACTCTTCTGGTGACAACTGTCTAAGATGGTTGCAACCATCACTTTGCAAAGATTATCCTCTTACTTCCTGTTGCCTCTCAAGTACAGGAAGTGAGGGGAAATTTCTCCAACGGGACATTAACAGTAAAAAATAAATAAACTTCCGGGGGTGTAAAACCCTTCCCTACTCTATCCAAAACTCTATCCAGAACTCTATCTACACAAGGTGGTCCTCAAAACCCTTTGTCGTGCAGAGGTTGACAATCCAATAGTCAGATGGTTTCCAGACCGCAAACACCAAACTAGAAACTTAGGTGTAGGCCTCTCAGCTATGCTACAAATGGGACCTCGATGAACATCTAGCAGTGTTACAGAGAACTGCCTGAGGGGCCCTTAGGCAAAGGAGGCTCCTCCTGCAGAACTGGACCCAGTTGTGGCCTTTTAGTTCTGGATTCACTCACCAGTTCTGGTGACAACCACCTCAGAGGGGACTTATCATGGTCCAGCCTAGGTATCCACTCTTACTGCACCTTCGGAGTTTGGATTCTACCCCTCTCTAGGGGTAGAACCTAGGGGTAAACTTCCAGGGGTGTAAAACCCTTCCCTACTCTATCCAAAACTCTATCCAGAACTCTATCTACACAAGGTGGTCCTCAAAACACTTTGTCGTGCAGAGGTTGACAATCCAATAGTCAGATGCTCTCCAGACCGCAAACCCCAAACTAGAAACTTAGGTGTAGGCCTCTCAGCTATGCTACAACTGGGACCTTGATGAACATCTAGCAGTGTTACAGAGAACTGCCTCAGGGGCCCTTAGGCAGAGGAAGATCCTCCTGCAGAACTGGACCCAGGTGTGGCCTTTCAGTTCTGGATTCACTCACCAGTTCTGGTGACAACCACCTCAGAGGGGACTTATCATGGTCCAGCCTAGGTATCCACTCTTACTGCACCTTCGGAGTTTGGATTCTACCCCTCTCTAGGGGTAGAACCTAGGGGTAAACTTCCAGGGGTGTAAAACCCTTCCCTACTCTATCCAAAACTCTATCCAGAACTCTATCTACACAAGGTGGTCCTCAAAACACTTTGTCGTGCTAAGGTTGACAATCCAATAGTCAGATGCTCTCCAGACCGCAAACCCCAAACTAGAATCTTAGGTGTAGGCCTCTCAGCTATGCTACAACTGGGACCTTGATGAACATCTAGCAGTGTTACAGAGAACTGCCTGAGGGGCCCTTAGGCAGAGGAAGCACCTCCTGCAGAACTGGACCCAGGTCTGGCCTTTCAGTTCTGGATTCACTCACCAGTTCTGGTGACAACCACCTCAGAGGGGACTTATCATGGTCCAGCCTAGGTATGCACTCTTACTGCATCTTCAGAGTTTGGATTCTACCCCTCTCTAGGGTGCTCTTTTTGATGAGAGCAGCCTAATCAAAGCCAGTGAGCTCTATAAACTGAACTGGCCCTTGATAATACAGGACTTCAAGGCTGACCCCCGGCCTTACCTTTAGTCTTGCACAGTTGTACCTCTCCTGTACTAAAATGGCTTACTCTGAGTTTCCCACCAAGAGGCCCGCCTCTTTCATTCACTGGGTTTCAGTTCTGAGGGTCAGTATCACCTCTGGGCACTACCTACCAAAAAGAACCCTTCCTAGGATCACCTACTCCTCCAAACTAACATCTACTCATCAAGGCATTTCGATATTTGCATAGTTCCTCTCAAGTGCTCCTTAACCCCCGATGCAAGCAGTGGGCGGGCTCTTGGGAGGAGCTATGCAAATATCAAAATGGTTATACATAGACTCATGTTTATTTAGTTACGTACCTTGAGCAGGTATCTGTCGAGGATTTCCAGGCCACAGCTGGAACAAACGTTCTTCCCATCTGAAGGTACAGAGGAGGAGGAGGAGGAAGATGGCGGTGAGCACACGGATGGGGTGGAGGGAGGGCTGGGGGATGAGTGGTCTTCCTTTTCCAGGTTACATGGAAGGTTTTCATCATCCGACTGGGACTGGAGAAAGAGAAAACACCAGTTAGGAGATCTGCATGGGCATCCAGGAAGCTTGCCGGTACACCAAACAGGCATGTCATCCAGACATGTGCAGAACGAAAAAATTGTTTGTTTCGAACCGATTCGTTATTTTTATAAATTACTTTAGTTAAATTTACTTCATTTATTTTCCGAATTCATTTTGTTTATTCGAATTCGAATTCCATTCAAATTTACCCAATTAGTAAAATGTGAATGGAATTCAAATTCGAATCGAATTCCATTTGAATTTATTCTATTCTATTCGAAATTTTAATTTCGGAAAATGGTTATAGTCTATTTTATTCTATGCTATTGTTTTTTTCTATTCTATTCTTTTATATTCTAATATATTATTTTATTTTCTATTCTATTCTAATCTATTTGTTTCTAATATATTCAAATTCAGTATATTCTATTCGAATTTGGAAAATGGTTATATTATATTTCTATTTTATTCTATGATATTGTTTTTTCTATTATATTCTCTTCTTTTATTTTCTATTCTATTTTATTCTTTTGGTTCCTATTCTATTCCAATTCAAATTCATTCCATTCAAATATGAATTTATTCTGTTCGTAATTCGAATTTTGGAACATAGTTATATTATTTCTATTTGAATTCTATTCTATTCTATTGTTTTTTTTCTATTCTATTCTATTTCAATCTAATTTATTTTATTTATAATTCTTTCAGAAGATGTGTTCAGACCAATCTACACCCCCAGCAACAATAGAGACCCCCCCCCCCCCATAACAATAGACCTCTAGCAGAAAAATAGATCTCCCAGCAGCTAGAATCAATAGACTTCTCATTCAACAGTAGATCCCTCCCAGCAACAATAGACTTCCCCCCAGCAACAACAGATCCTCCTCCAGCAGCAACAGACACCCCCAGCAACAATAAATCCCCCAAACCAATAGACACCCCAAGTAACAATTGACATCCAGCAGCAACAAAAGAACTTCCAGCAGCCAGCACCAATAGACCTTTCCTTCAACAGTAGATCCTTCCCAGCAACAATAGACACCCCAAGCAACAATAGATCCCCCTACAACAATGTACACCCCCAGCAACAATAGATCCCCCCATAACAATAGACCTCCAGCAGCAAAAACAGATCTCTCCAGCAGCCAGCATCAATAGACCTCTCTCAACAATAGATCCCTCCAAGCAACAATTGACCCTCAGCAACATAAGAACCCCCTCTTCCCCAGCAACAATAGATCCCCCACCAGTAACAATAGACCTCTACTTAAAAATAGCCCCCCCCCCCCCCCAGCAACATTTCACCACACCCCAGTCTCCATCCAGACATACAATATAAGTTCATTAAACTTATAACAATCAAAAAGAAAACTTCAGATTTTTCTTCTGTTTTACTAATTTAGTTTATTTACAGTTTCATTCCTTTGAATGGTAAAAAAAAGTGCAATGGGTTTTATAATGCAATTGCTGTATACAGTTGCACTATTAAAAAGTAATAATAAATATAAGTATTAATTAAAAAAAATGACTTGCTTGTGATACACAGTGCTTTAGAAAATTCAGTGTCATTTACTTAATTTAAACCTTTTTTTTTTTTTATAATGCAATTGTTGTATACAGTTGCACTATTAAAATGTAATAATAAATATAGTGGCTGCAAAGAGCATGCAGGAGATCAATAAAGGATAACAAGAATGTGAAAACAAGTAATTTATTATTAATAAAAAATAAAAAACACTCTTGTTTGTGATACACAGTGCTTTAGAAAATTCAGTGTCATTTAGGGTTGATATCAACTTAAATATTTTTATTTTATTTTCATTAATTTATTTTATTTTATTTTTTAATTTTATAATCTCCATCCAGATGAATACGTTCATTAAACTTGTAACAGTCAAAAAGAAAACAGATTTTTCTTATGTTTACTTTTTAGTAATTTTGTTTATTTTCAGTTTCATTCTTTTGAATGGTGTAAAAATGGTGCCCATATGTTACAAAGTAAAGGTGAAGACCCTCAGGGCAAACCCGGCACAGCGCTGTGTTTTCAGGATCCGTTCCGGTGATTGACACCGCGGCTACTCAAAGCTGACACACACGACGGCTTAAATAAGCTTATGGTTAGATGTGATAAAAAAAAAATCCACTCCGGGACAGATAAATAATCCAGTATAGTTGTTGTTTGTGATCTAAATATTTACACCTTATCTCGTGAGATAATATGAGATGTAAATCTTGGCCTCCAGTGATATCCTCCAGAATTATTGCCGGGGATCAAAAGGAGCAAGCCAAACATTAAAAAGAAACAAAAAGGGAGATTTGTTTTTCTTGTGGCAAACCAGCTAACGCAAAACATTTTTAAACGCAAATCTCTTTTACTAGATATCAAAGTTTTTTTAAAGAAAAAAAGCCTAGCCCCCAATAATTCATACCAGGCCCTGCAAATCTCATATGAGTTTTAAAGGAGATCCAGTGCAAAAAATAAATTAAAAAAATAAAAAAACGGCGTGAGGTCCCCCAAAACTGTTGGGTCTGGTATGGCTTTTAATGGGGAACCCCAAGTGGTAAATCAAGGAGATCCAGTGCAAAAAATAAATAAAAAAAAAACGCGTGAGGTCCCAAAAAACCTTTGGGTCTGGTATGGCTTTTAATGGGGAACCCAAAGTGGTAAATCAAGGAGATCCAGTGCAAAAAATAAATAAAACAAAAACGGCGTGAGGTCCCCCAGAACTGTTGGGTCTGGTATGGCTTTTAATGGGGAACCCCAAGTGGTAAATCATCCAATGCAAAAAATTAATTTCAAAAAACGGCGTGAGGTCCCCCAAAACTGTTGGGTCTGGTATGGCTTTTAATGGGGAACCCCAAGTGGAACCCCAAGTGGTAAATCAAGGAGATCCAGTGAAAAAATAAATAAATAAAAAACGGCGTGAGGTCCCGCAAAACCGTTGGGTCTGGTATGGCTTTTAATGGGGAACCCCAAGTGGTAAATCAAGAAATAAATCATGAGGTCCTTCCATGAAATACATACCAGACCTGATCTAAGCATGCAGGCTGGCATTGCTGGAAGGGCAGTGGGGAAGAGCATGTGACACCCCCCCATTCTGAACCATACTAGGCCACATTCTCTCAACATGGGGGGACACCCAAGCAAAGCATCTCATCCCCATGTAGGTGAGGACATGGACCTCTTCCCCACAACCCTGGTCTGATGTTTGTGGGGGGGCTGTGGGCATGCGGCTAAGCAGAATCTGAAGACCCCCTTTAATAATAAGGGGGCCCCCAGATACTGCCCCCCCTTCATGTAAACGAGTAAGGGGTACACAGTCTCTTCACTCCCATTGAACGTCAGGTCCGGCGGATGACAGCCAATATAAACAAAGGGTAAGGGTCTTCCAGGTAACGTCATTGACCATATATTGACATGGCAATACATAGTCAATGGCATCATAGGGATCCTTCCGTTTTTTTTTCTTGATTTTTGCAGAAAAGATATGAAATAGAATTTGGGGGGGGGGGGGGCCTCAATCAGTTTTTTTTTATTTTTTTGCATGGGCCTGGTATGAATTTGGGGGAACCATGCCTTTTTTTTGTGTGTGGGGGTGATGAAGACCCTCCTTGACCAGGTGAAGTTATTTCAGGTCTTCACGAGGAACAGGCAGGGCCGGATTAACATAGGGGCTATTGGAGCTGCAGCTCCAGGCCCCTTTCTCAAGATAGGCCCATTTGCCCAAAAAAAATAAAATCAAAAAAAAAAAGATCGACTTCGAGGGTCGTAGCTCAGCAACCAAGAGTCATAGAGACTCCATTTGGTGGGTAGGTAGCTAAATACCTACTTCAACACTGGTTAAAATATGGGGCTGCTATCATCTATGGTTCCAGAGATATGGGGCTGCTTGCACAGTCGGTCAGAAGCTACATACAGAGCGGCCAGTATAAAGACAAGCTGGAACACTCTGCAGCAGACTGAGAGGATGAACTCACAGTGCTTATAATAATTATTTGTATATTACTTATGGTAATTAACCCCTTGCCACCCAGGCCAATTCTCTCCTACATGTAAAAATCATAATTTTTTTTTGCTAGAAAATTACTCAGAACCCTTAAGCATTATATATATTGTTTTTAGCAGACACCCTATGGAATAAAATGGTGGTGTTTGCAACTTTTTATGTTACACGATATTTGCGCAGCAATTTTTCAAAAGTTTTTTTGGGAAAGAAACTGTTTCATTCATAAAAAAAACACTAAAGTTAGCACGATTTTTTTTGTGTACCAAGCGATGCTTTAAATTTTTTTGAAGGTTTCTTGTTTAGAGTTACAGAGAAGGTCTAGTGCTAGAATTATTGCTCTCGCTCTAACGATCGCGATGATACCTCACATGTGTGTATCTGGCTCTGATACTAACCAGTGCCTACCCAGCCACTGACTAGTATCTCTACCCAGCCTGTCTCACCTGCTGACCTGTGAATGGGGGAATCACTCCCGCAGTGTTATTGTGTTCTGCCAGTGAATACAATGTTCAGTGTTGCTAACTATAGCTGGCAGCACTGATTGTTTTGGGGAAAACCTGACAGGCTGGTTGTACTCAAGTCGTTTAATAGGTTGACTTGTGTAAACCAGCTAGCCCATACATAGATCGACTATGGCTGGTCTCTGCTTAATTGGTGTAATTTCAATCCATATATGGCCCGCTTAACCACTACGCAGTCCCTAAACATCCTTCCACAAACCTTTTTACATATTTCCTTCCCAGATTACTTCATCCTCCTCTCCTATACATAGTGCCCACTGTCATACCCTCCACACTTCTCTCCTATACATACTGCTCACTGTCATACCCTCCACACTTTTCACCTATACATAGCACCCGCTGTCATATCCTACACACTCCTCTCCTATACATAGTGCTCGCTGTCATACACATCTCTCCTATACATAGTGCCCACTGTCGTACCCTCCACACTTCTCTCCTGTACATACTGCTCACTGTCATACCCTCCACACTCCTCTCCTATACATAGTGCCTTCTGTCATACCCCAACACTTCTCTCCTATACATAGTGCCCACTGTCATACCCTACACACTCCTCTCCTGTACATACTACTCACTGTCATACCCTCCATACTCCTCTCCTATACATAGTGCCCACTGTCATACCCTCCACGCTCCTCTCCTGTACATACTCCTCTCCTGTACATACTACTCACTGTCATACCCTCCATACTCCTCTCCTATACATAGTGCCCACTGCCATACCCTCCACGCTTCTCTCCTGTACATACTACTCACTGTCATACCCTCCATACTCCTCTCCTGTACATACTACTCACTGTCATACCCTCCATACTCCTCTCCTATACATAGTGCCCACAGTCATACCCTCCACACTCCTCTCCTGTTATTACTGCTTACTGTCCTACTCTCCACACTTCTCTCCTGTACATAGTGCCCACTGTCATACCCTCCACACTCCTCTCCTGTATATATTGCTCACTGTCACCCTCCACACTCCTCTCTTATACACACTCTTCTCTTATACATAGGGCCCATTTTACATACCCTCTACACTCCTCTGCTGGGCATAGTGCCTTCTGCCATACCCTCCGCACTCCTCTCCTGTACATAGTGCCCACTGTCATACCCCCCACACTCCTCTCCTGTACATACTGCCCACTGTCATACCCTCCACACTCCTCTGCTGGGCATACTGCCCACTGTCATACCCTCCACACTCCTCTCCTGTACATACTGCCCCCTGTCATACCCTCCACACTCCTCTGCTGGGCATACTGCCCACTGTCATACCCTTCACACTCCTCTCCTGTACATAGTGCCTTCTGCCATACCCTCCGCACTCCTCTCATGTACATAGTGCCCACTGTTAGACCCTCCACATGCCTCTCCCTCACCTGCACATACTTCCCACTTTTATACCATCCATACTCCTCCCCTATGCCTCTTACCCACAAAAACAGTTCTTTAAAATTATACTGAATATCCTCATTGTTACCAGCTCTAGAATGGGCACACTTTTGTTAGTTCAACTAAAGGAAATCTCAGTCCTCATATTTGTTCTGCCCCATTATTAGTACTTATTTAATTTTGTAATTACTATTGTGATGTACATAGCAACATAGGGGATGTCAGCTGCTCTAAATATACCACTTGTAAAAAAAAGTGTCCCTGAAAATATTTTTGAGAGGCTCCTGTGATATCAAAGCGGTAGTAAACTTTTCTAACATTACTACTTTTTAGAGGCCCTGAGGTAGGTTATGCCATAATGTACAAGTATGCACAGCATATTAGCACATTAGGGTACACTTAAATTGTCAGACTGAGCCCTCCAGTGCTGTGATCATTCCGGCAGGGCCCGGGCACTTCCATCTTCACCCGGTCTTCCTTCCGGGTTCTGTGCCTTCGGTCACTTGTCTTGGCCGGGCTGCGTTGATGTCATTCCCACACATGCTCATGTGCATCCTCTTTCTCTCATCCCCCCCTTTCTCTCTCAACCTCCCTCCCTTACCCCTCACACCTCTTTCATTCCCTTTCTCTCTCTCTCTCTCTCTCTCATCCTCCCTCTCTCTCTTTAATTTAATTTGTTATAACAAAAAACTGTTTGCATTTTTATTTATAAAAGGCCCGACCAAAATCCTCAGCACCAGGCCCATGATGTTCTTAATCTGGCCCTGGGAACAGGTAAGCTATATGACGCCCACCATGTGTTGGTGACGGCAGTTTCCATTCCGTATGGTAAAATATCCCCCCCCCCCCCCCAGCCCTCTTATGATTCTCATACATGATCGTGTAATCCTGGGGCCCCTACAACTGTATGAATTACACGCAGACCTATGGCACCCGTACAGCTTTGTAGAAAAATTGAAAATAGATGTTGTGACAGACCTAGCCGGGACACGGGCTTTTTGAGAGGACTACATGCTAGCCTCCTGCCAGCTGATCACGGGCCCCCCAAAATACACTCTCTGTATATGCATTTGGCATTAGAAATAGACTAGCATCTGACACCTTGTGTCTCATTCAATGTCATGATGAACTCAAGCCACCTGTCTATTGTGTAAATGAGGCTGGTCTGGCTTGTAAGGTGTATTCCACACACTGTCAGATGCTAATGTCGTCAACTCCAGACAGCCTGTCTGTTGCCTTGTGTAATTCTAAAGAATATTTCACCTATTGTTGTATGTGCTAATTAACCCTGCAATTGAATGAAGGAGTCCAGTGTTGATTAAGGTAATTAGCTCATGCTAATTAAGTTAGGTCTTAGTCATCTGGCTCTATAAAATTGTGTGACATGTCAAATAAAGATCAGTCCATGTTGGCACCAAGCAAGTGTTGTCTCGTTTGGTGCTTGGGAGCGGTTGGAATATCTTATACCTATATCCAGACTGAGAGGAAGTGATATATGACGAACGCCCTCAAGAGGAGTGTAGGGACGTTCCGTCACAGATGTTATGACTAAGGCCTTATAGGCTGAAACGCGTCAACTGACTTAATCAGCGTTTGTTCACTGTGGCTATTCAATAAATGGAAGAAATTTTAAGAGCAACAACCGGAGTGCGGATCAATTGTTCTACATTACTCTACTCAGCCAACGACTGTGGATCAAGTACCTGGGAGCTCTGCTATCTATGTGGTACATGGGTAGTAGCACTGACTTTTCTGTTTATACCCGTACAGCTTTCCCAATATAATAACTACTACAAGGATAGGATATACAGCAAACAACGTACAAGCTCCTGACCATTAGCATTCCAGGATATCTGACCATTCTAGAGAGGAGGAAGGAGTTCCACATCCACATAAAGCCAGTCCAAGGAGGCTACACTACCCCCATGTCTTGTTCCAGATGTTCCAGCTCTATGAATGTATACCAGCCCCAGGGCTGGCACTAGCGGTGGGCAGAAGGGTGACTGCCCCGGGCACTGTGGTATCATGTAAGGTTTGGGGGGCACCGCAAGGAGAGTGAGGGGGGAGAGGATTTGTGTTGGGTGGAGGAATTTCGGGGGGCACCATGCAAAAACAATTGTTCTAGGAGTGGAAATTAGACGAAGGGGGTTCTACGAGTGGTGATTCAAGAGGATTTGTGTTGTAAAAGGGGGTGGGAGAAAAGTATTTGTGCTGGGGGGGGGGGATTTTGGGGGTTGTGCTAGAAGAGGTGATATGGCAGAGGGGGGGGGGATTTTGGGGGTTGTGCTAGAAGAGGTGATATGGCAGAGGGGAGGGGGATTTGTGCTAGGAGGAGACATTCTTTTGGCGGGGGTGGGGGGATTTTTGGCAGTAGGGGTAATGGGGATTGTTTGTGCTAGGAGGGGGGATGGGGGGATATTTGTGCTAGGAAGAGGATTTGTAGTGGGGGGGGATGTGTACATGGAGGGAAAATTTGTAGGGTGGCTGATTTGTGCTAGGAGGGGGTAATTATTTTTTGGGGAGGGGGGCATTTGTGCTGGGGGACTTTGGGGGGATGGAGGGGGCAAAGGTTTGTACTGGGAGGGGAGATTTCAGCAGTTGGCGGATTTGTACTGGGAGGAGGGGGAGTTTATGCTTAGGGGGTAATCATTAAGATTAGTGACCAATTTTTTTGGAGGGGGGGGGATTTTTGCTGACACATAATGCTCGTATATCGTGGGGGGCACACATTGGCATGTTCGCCTTGGGCTCTAGGTGACCTTGTCCCGACACTGACCAGCCCTGACCTTCCCAGGTTTGATTATATCTCCAGGTGGTCAAAGATGTCTCCTTTATATGTGTTAGATGTTGTCTGTGCTGCCCAGCTCCTCTGCCCCTCCCTTCATCTTTCTGCCAAGGAGGAATTAAGAGAGTCTGCTGGGGCTGCTGACATCACGTCCATGATGGCGGCACCCAGCAGCAATCTTTGGACTTTTTTTTAAACAAGAAAATCTTTGGACTTTTGAATGTCCACACAAGGCTTTTACATCTAAAAATAAATGCACAACATATGTTAAAAACACAGATGACCTTATAAGGAATGGTCTGGTGGTAGGGTCCCCTTAACTACGCCATTTTAAAATGGTGCAAGGATATCGGCTATTCAACCCAAAGCCAAAGCGTACGACCTAGTGAAGACCATGTCAACTTGCAATGTTCACATCACCCCAACTGCAATGACTTGCAAGTGCCAATAGGATGCCTAGGCTAGGACAAACTTCTGCCCTATGTACAAGGGTTCTCCAAAAAGTTTCAACACTTTTTTATAACTATAAATTAAGAATTTCAAAATGATATCCCTTTTTTACATAGTCAAGGTCTGCCGGCTTGCCAGACACACGACACTCTCAGACACGACCAATTACTACTCCTCCCACCTTCACCATTTCCAATGAAAAGTGTGGAAACTTTTTGAAGACCCCTCGTAGAATCACAGACATAACAGATTTTGAGTAATACTGAAATATATTCAGTAGCCATTGTATTATAGCAATAGATCACCCAACAGCCAGCATTAATAGACCCTCCAGCTCCCCAGCAACTCCTGCAATTACATATATTCAGTGCTATAGGTGCCAGAACAGTATACGGTGCTAAAAAAAAGGCCCTGGATGTGATCCTTGAGTGATCCTTGACTGTAGGTCTTCTCATCTAATATTAGTACCTGACTTCAACTCCACTGAACACCTTTGGGATCAGATCTTCTCATCTAACATCAGTACCTGACCTCAACCCTACTGAACATCTTTGGGATCAGATCTTATCTAACATCAGTACCTGACCTCAACCCTACTTAACGCCTTTGGGATCAGATCTCATCTAACATCAGTACCTGACCTCAACCCTACTTAACGCCTTTGGGATCAGGTCTTCTCAACTAATATTAGTACCTGACCTCAACCCTACTGAACATCTTTGGGATGAGGTCTTCTCATCCAACATTAGTACCTGACCTCAACCCTACTGAACATCTTTGGAATCAGATCTCATCTAACATCAGTACCTGACCTCAACCCTACTTACCGCCTTTGGGATCAGATCTCATCTAACATCAGTACCTGACCTCAACCCTACTTAACGCCTTTGGGATCAGGTCTTCTCAACTAATATTAGTACCTGACCTCAACCCTACGGAACCCCTTTGAGATCAGGTTTTTTCAACTAACATTAGTACCTGACCTCAACCCTACTGAATGCCTTTGGGATCAGATCTTCTCATCTAACATAAGTACCTGACCTCAACCCTACTGAACATCTTTGGAATCAGATCTCATCTAACATCAGTACCTGACCTCAACCCTACTTAACGCCTTTGGGATCAGGTCTTCTCAACTAACATTAGTACCTGACCTCAACCCTATGGAACCCCTTTGGGATCAGGTCTTCTCAACTAATATTAGTACCTGACCTCAACCCTACGGAACCCCTTTGGGATCAGGTCTTTTCAACTAACATTAGTACCTGGCCTCAACCCTACGGAACGCCTTTGGGATCAGGTCTTCTCATCCAACATTAGTACCTGACCTCAACCCTACGGAACGCCTTTGGGATCGGGTCTTCTCATCTAACGTTAGTACCTGACCTCAACCCTACGGAACGCCTTTGAGATCAGGTCTTTTCAACTAACATTAGTACCTTACCTCAACCCTACGGAACGCCTTTGGCATGAGGTCTTCTCATCAA
>CM053033.1:14097992-14135492 GCA_028564925.1 Lithobates sylvaticus | reverse complement strand
TAATGGCTGTGTGTTGAGTTATTTTGAGGGGACAGCAAATTTACACTGTTATACAAGCTGTACACTCACTACTTTACATTGTAGACAAGTGTCATTTCTTCAGTGTTGTCACATGAAAAGATAGAAGAAAATATTTACAAAGATCTGAGGGGTGTACTTACTTTCGTGAGATACTGTATACAAGCACATTTCTAAAAGTATTGCAATTCCTGGAGTTCCACTTTAAGTGTATGGGTATCAATGCCTGGAGGGGGAGAAGGACCGCCCTATCACATGACCAATGTGATTGGCTTCCAATAGCACTTAAGGCAATATCACTATGGGGTTGATTTACTAAAACTGCACAATTTATTATTTTTTTATTATTATTATTATACAGAATTTATATAGCGGCAACTGTTTGTGCAGCACTTTCAATAAAGTTTGTTTAAAAAAAAAAAGTATGCAATTGGCGCATCAACATTGCTGTCATCCTACCGCACACAAGCGACTGCGTTCTAATGCAGCCTCCGGTGTACACCGGCCCTTAGGGTTCCAGTTTGGGTTTCAGATAATGGTAGCTTATTTGTTAACTTAATTTTTAGTTGCGATACATTATTTTTGAAGGGTGATCATTTACTTTTCTCTGGTGTCCCTTGGGTTTGACATGTTGGTGCAATTAATGCATACATCCAGCAGTGCCCTACCCAAATTTCCATTACAAAGAAAGACAGAAACATGATAATGTGTAATAACAGCTTCCTATCCAAACAGTCTTCTTCTTGGTGACAGGGTCCAATTAAAAGCAAATAAATGACAATGTAGCAGTAGGAAGGGTCAAAGTGATGTCAATGTAATACATTTGATGCAGTGTTCATGCCTCCATGAGTTCTTCTGTTGCATGGACTTATAGCACCTCTGTAGATCGTACATCAGACGTTACAATCTAACAATAAGTAGACATGGATGGAGGAGAGATTGTAGACATAGAAGGAGGGGGATTGTAGACACAGAAGGAGGGGGGTTGTAGACATGGATGGAGGGGGATAGTAGACATGGAAGGAGGGGGATAGTAGACATGGATGGAGGGGGATAGTAGACATGTAAGGAGGGGGATAGTAGACATGGATGGAGGGGAATAGTAGACATAGAAGGAGGGGGATAGTAGACATGGATGGAGGGGGATAGTAGACATAGAAGGAGGGGGATAGTAGACATGGAAGGAGGGGGATAGTAGACATGGAAGGAGGGGGATAGTAGACATGGAAGGAGGGGGATTGTAGACATGGATGGAGGAGGATAGTAGACATGAAAGGAGGGGGATAGTAGACTTGGATGGAGGGGGATAGTAGACATGGATGGAGGGGGATAGTAGACATGGAAGGAGGGGGGATAGTATACATAGAAGGAGGGGGATAGTATACATAGAAGGAGGGGGATAGTAGACATAGAAGGAGGGGGGTAGTAGACATGGAAGAAGGGGGATAGTAGACATGGATGGAGGGGGGTTGTAGACATGGATGGAGGGGGATAGTAGACATAGAAGGAGGGGGATAGTTGACATGGATGAAGGGGGATAGTAGACATGGATGGAGGGGGGTAGTAGACATGGATGGAGGGGGATAGTAGACATAGAAGAAGGGGGATAGTAGACATGGATGGAGGGGGATAGTAGGCATGTATGGAGGGGGATAGTAGACATGGATGGAGGGGAATAGTAGACATAGAAGGAGGGGGATAGTAGACATGGAAGGAGGGGGATAGTAGACATGGAAGGAGGGGGATTGTAGACATGGATGGAGGAGGATAGTAGACATGAAAGGAGGGGGATAGTAGACTTGGATGGAGGGGGATAGTAGACATGGATGGAGGGGGATAGTAGACATGGAAGGAGGGGGATAGTATACATAGAAGGAGGGGGATAGTATACATAGAAGGAGGGGGATAGTAGACATAGAAGGAGGGGGATAGTAGACATGGAAGAAGGGGGATAGTAGACATGGATGGAGGGGGGTTGTAGACATGGATGGAGGGGGATAGTAGACATAGAAGGAGGGGGATAGTTGACATGGATGAAGGGGGATAGTAGACATGGATGGAGGGGTATAGTAGACATGGAAGGAGGGGGATAGTAGACATGGATGGAGGGGAATAGTAGACATAGAAGGAGGGGGATAGTAGACATGGAAGGAGGGGGGTTGTAGACATGAAAGGAGGGGGATAGTAGACATGGAAGGAGGGGGATTGTAGACATGGATGGAGGGGGATAGTAGACATGGAAGGAGGGGGATAGTAGACATGAAAGGATGGGGGTTGTAGACATGGAAGGAGGGGGATTGTAGACATGGAAGGAGGGGGATAGTAGACATGGAAGGAGGGGGATTGTGGACATGGATGGAGAGGGATAGTAGACATGAAAGCAGGGGGATAGTAGACTTGGATGCAGGGGAATGGTAGACATAGAAGGAGGGGGGTTGTAGACATGTATGGAGGGGGATAGTAGATATGGAAGGAGGCGGATAGTAGACATAGAAGGAGGGGGATAGTAGACATGGAAGGAGGGGGATAGTAGACATGGAAGGAGGGGGATTGTAGACATGGATGGAGGAGGATAGTAGACATGAAAGGAGGGGGATAGTAGACTTGGATGGAGGGGGATAGTAGACATGGATGGAGGGGGATAGTAGACATGGAAGGAGGGGGATAGTATACATAGAAGGAGGGGGATAGTATACATAGAAGGAGGGGGATAGTAGACATAGAAGGAGGGGGATAGTAGACATGGAAGAAGGGGGATAGTAGACATGGATGGAGGGGGGTTGTAGACATGGATGGAGGGGGATAGTAGACATAGAAGGAGGGGGATAGTTGACATGGATGAAGGGGGATAGTAGACATGGATGGAGGGGTATAGTAGACATGGAAGGAGGGGGATAGTAGACATGGATGGAGGGGAATAGTAGACATAGAAGGAGGGGGATAGTAGACATGGAAGGAGGGGGGTTGTAGACATGAAAGGAGGGGGATAGTAGACATGGAAGGAGGGGGATTGTAGACATGGATGGAGGGGGATAGTAGACATGGAAGGAGGGGGATAGTAGACATGAAAGGATGGGGGTTGTAGACATGGAAGGAGGGGGATTGTAGACATGGAAGGAGGGGGATAGTAGACATGGAAGGAGGGGGATTGTGGACATGGATGGAGAGGGATAGTAGACATGAAAGCAGGGGGATAGTAGACTTGGATGCAGGGGAATGGTAGACATAGAAGGAGGGGGGTTGTAGACATGTATGGAGGGGGATAGTAGATATGGAAGGAGGCGGATAGTAGACATAGAAGGAGGGGGATAGTAGACATGGATGGAGGCGGATAGTAGACATAGAAGGAGGGGGATAGTAGACATAGAAGGAGGGGGATAGTAGACATGGAAGGAGGGGGATTGTGGACATGGATGGAGAGGGATAGTAGACATGAAAGCAGGGGGATAGTAGACTTGGATGGAGGGGAATGGTAGACATAGAAGGAGGGGGGTTGTAGACATGTATGGAGGGGGATAGTAGATATGGAAGGAGGGGGATAGTAGACATAGAAAGAGGGGGATAGTAGACATAGAAGGAGGGGGGTTGTAGACATGTATGGAGGGGGATAGTAGATATGGAAGGAGGCGGATAGTAGACATAGAAGGAGGGGGATAGTAGACATAGAAGGAGGGGGATAGTAGACATGGAAGAAGGGGGATAGTAGACATGGATGGAGGGGGGTTGTAGACATGGATGGAGGGGGATAGTAGACATAGAAGGAGGGGGATAGTTGACATGGATGAAGGGGGATAGTAGACATGGATGGAGGGGGGTTGTAGACATGGATGGAGGGGGATAGTAGACATAGAAGAAGGGGGATAGTAGACATGGATGGAGGGGGATAGTAGGCATGTATGGAGGGGGATAGTAGACATGGATGGAGGGGAATAGTAGACATAGAAGGAGGGGGATAGTAGACATGGAAGGAGGGGGATAGTAGACATGGAAGGAGGGGGATTGTAGACATGGATGGAGGAGGATAGTAGACATGAAAGGAGGGGGATAGTAGACTTGGATGGAGGGGGATAGTAGACATGGATGGAGGGGGATAGTAGACATGGAAGGAGGGGGATAGTATACATAGAAGGAGGGGGATAGTATACATAGAAGGAGGGGGATAGTAGACATAGAAGGAGGGGGATAGTAGACATGGAAGAAGGGGGATAGTAGACATGGATGGAGGGGGGTTGTAGACATGGATGGAGGGGGATAGTAGACATAGAAGGAGGGGGATAGTTGACATGGATGAAGGGGGATAGTAGACATGGATGGAGGGGTATAGTAGACATGGAAGGAGGGGGATAGTAGACATGGATGGAGGGGAATAGTAGACATAGAAGGAGGGGGATAGTAGACATGGAAGGAGGGGGGTTGTAGACATGAAAGGAGGGGGATAGTAGACATGGAAGGAGGGGGATTGTAGACATGGATGGAGGGGGATAGTAGACATGGAAGGAGGGGGATAGTAGACATGAAAGGATGGGGGTTGTAGACATGGAAGGAGGGGGATTGTAGACATGGAAGGAGGGGGATAGTAGACATGGAAGGAGGGGGATTGTGGACATGGATGGAGAGGGATAGTAGACATGAAAGCAGGGGGATAGTAGACTTGGATGCAGGGGAATGGTAGACATAGAAGGAGGGGGGTTGTAGACATGTATGGAGGGGGATAGTAGATATGGAAGGAGGCGGATAGTAGACATAGAAGGAGGGGGATAGTAGACATGGATGGAGGCGGATAGTAGACATAGAAGGAGGGGGATAGTAGACATAGAAGGAGGGGGATAGTAGACATGGAAGGAGGGGGATAGTGGACATGGATGGAGAGGGATAGTAGACATGAAAGCAGGGGGATAGTAGACTTGGATGGAGGGGAATGGTAGACATAGAAGGAGGGGGGTTGTAGACATGTATGGAGGGGGATAGTAGATATGGAAGGAGGGGGATAGTAGACATAGAAAGAGGGGGATAGTAGACATAGAAGGAGGGGGGTTGTAGACATGTATGGAGGGGGATAGTAGATATGGAAGGAGGCGGATAGTAGACATAGAAGGAGGGGGATAGTAGACATGGATGGAGGGGGATAGTAGACATGGATGGAGGGGTATAGTAGACATGGAAGGAGGGGGATAGTAGACATCGATGGAGGGGGATTGTAGACATGGATGGAGGGAGATAGTAGACATGGATGGAGAGGGATTGTGGACACGGATGGAGGGGGATTGTGGACATGGATGGAGGGGGATAGTAGACATGGATGGAGAGGGATTGTAGATGTGGATGGAGGGGGATTGTAGTATTGTAGCAACTTCAACAGCTCACCAGTGTGCAGATATCACAGCATGTCACAGCTAATCCCCATCCACCGCAGTCTCATAATGACCTCTCTAATTGTTGCTAGTTAGTGACCCTGGTGTGATAAACGCTCAGAGATTGCTCCGTCTATAACCGATCATTATCCCCCCTCCCAGGTCTCCGGGGGCTTGTCCTTGTCCCAGTGATGGGGTCCTGCTGCTTAATCCATTGATTTAAATATAGACCGGAATGTGATAATCAGATGATAAACCTTAAATCCCCAGTTCATTTTTTATTGGATTTTCTTTATTTTGTGTGTTTAGCAATATTATGTATTTGTCATTCAGTCTGTTAGGGACTGTTTCTATCTATCTATCTATCTATCTATCTATCTATCTATCTATCTATCTATCCATGATGGTCTTTCCAAGACCTATCTATTGAAGATCATTCTACCTTCATATCTATCGATTTATCCAAGATCCTAAATATCTATACATCTATGATCAATCCAAGATCTATCTATCTATCTATCTATCTATCTATCTATCTATCTATCTATCTATCTATCTATCTATCTATCTATTTATCTATCTATCTATATATCTATCTATCTAACAGAAAAGTTTTTATTTATCAGACACAATTACATGAAAAGTAGAAAGGTACACAGTACATAACGAGGAATCATACAAGACTAGATAGGCACTCAGAGAGGATATCCAGAAGAGGATTGAGTTAGAGTATCAGCAGGAGCTAGTATGGGGGAGGGTAGATGGGGGGGGGGGGGAGAAAGTAAAAGCAGGGATAGGAGGGGGAAGCCGAAGCCACAGACACCCTGGTCCAGGAAGACCGTGTCTCAGAGTCCCGCCCCTCAGCCCCCCAGCCAGTGAGAGCCCTAATTGATATTTGGCCGTGCTTTTACCCATGCCCCCCCCCCCCCCCCCCCCAGATCTTGTTGAATTTTAGTAGGACATTTGCGGCTCATATATGTCAATTTATATAGGGGTAGGACTGCATCAACCATTGACCTTCATTGTGAGACTGTCGGTGGATCGGCTAGTTTCCATTTGGTTTTCCTGGCATAAGAGGCTGTGTAGAAAATAAACAGCTGCTTATGCTTGTTAGGGGTAATAGTATCACATATAACTAATAGGAGAGCCCTAGGATCAACAGCCATATGTAGCCCTCCAATCTCATTGATTTCTCCTACTGCACCCTTCCAGAGTTCCTGAATCAGAGGACAAGTCCAGACCACATGAATGAAGGTCCCTACGTCAATCAGAGATTTGGGGCAGAGGTCCGAATGTGTAGGGTATATCCTAGTTAGTCTCTGATATATATATAGTAGGATGGTAGGAATATCCCCCTGCCAGCTGTCAAAGAGTTGTGTGTTTTTATCTGTGTCCCTGGAGGAGATTCTAATGCCCCGTACACACGTCGGATATTTCCGATGGAAATCGGATTATGTTGTCGGAAAATCCGATCGCGTGTGGGCTGTATCAGACTTTTTCCATCGGAATTTCCGATGGAAAAAGACTTTTTCCGATCGTGTGTAGAGAATTCCGAAGCACAAAGTGCCACGCATGCTCAGAAGAAATTTGAAGACGAAAGCTATTGGCTACTGGCCTCTACGTAGTCCCGTCGTACGTTTTATACGTCACCTCGTTCAGAACCGCCGGATTTTCCGACAACTTTGTCCGACCGTGTGTATGCAACAAAAGTTTCGGACAAAATCCGTCTGAAAAAATCTGACGGATTTTGTGGTCGGAATGTCCGACCGTGTGTACGGAGCATAAGGCAGCCTTTCTCAACCTTTTCAACACAGAGGAAACCTTGAAATAGTTCTCTGGTCTCGGGGAACCCCCTGCTAAAAAAATGAGAAATCTACAACTCATGATATATTAGTTTGATGGTCAGTGGGAAGAATGGTCCTTACACTTGTGGTCATTGGGAAGAATTACCTCCGTACAGATAGCTAAAAATATCAATGGTGTGAGTGGGAACTTATCTGAGAGGCAAAAATTGCCCAATGCTGAAGGAACCCCCAGCAACCTCTGGAGGAACCCTAGGGTTCCACGGAACCCTGGTTGAGAAAGGTATAGGGACGAGAGAATCCTATCTGTGTTGTGAGACGTCAAGAAGGATTCTACCATGTGGGAGGCAACATTCAGGGTCTGTGGGAATTGTGATCGGAGTGCATGTAAGAGCAGGAGGAATCTAAAGAACATCCAGGAGGGTAGCTGGAACGTGGTTATCGTATGGTAGTAAATTACCATCCGGCATCACATGTTGTATCTTAGTAATTCTAGCCCATACACTGGGATCAGGGATTGTGCATAGGTGTGGAAACCTAGGGTTGCTCCAAAGTGGGGCATGGGGGGGGAGACCATCTGTGAGGGACATCTGATCTGATCCCCCCATACCTTAACCGTGGTTGTCATTGGTATAGTCATATTGTCATGCGCCTTCAGCCCCCTAACCACCAGGTTACTGAGTGCCGCATAAGACCCCAGTATGGCTGCCTCCAAATTGACTGCAGGGTTCATTTCCACCTGTGAAAACCACCAGCGCACAGTCACCAAGACCGCCGCCCAATAGTATTGACGAAAGCAGGGTAGGGACAGACCTTGCCAGTGTTAACAGCATCTGTAGGGTAGATTTGGCTATTCTAGGAGTACAGCCCGCCTATATGAAGTTACTAATAATCTGGTCTAGTTTGACAAAAAAGGCATTGGGAATAGGGACCGGGGTGTTCCTAAACACGTATAAAAATTTGGGGAGAAAGGTCATCTTTATGAGGTTGATTCTGCCTACAAGGGAGAAGGGTAGTGACTTCCAGGCCTGACACTTAAGAGTCAATTGGTGTAGCACCGGGTATACGTTGTCATCAAGATAGGAGGGAAGGTTAGTCTGTACCTCAATTCAACTTTTAAAGTTTTACATAGGAATGCACATTTAAAAAATTACCCAAGAGACCAAAAGGAAGTCATCTGTAACTCATTAAAAGTTTTGTCCATCAAAAATGTTTACTTTGCCAGATATACAAAAACACATGCAACAAGGTTTCGGACTCTTTCTACCTCCGAGCGCAACTTGGCCATTTGGCACACAACTTAATCAGTGATTTATTTGGGCACTGCTAGTTACAATAGAAAAGTGTATAGGAAAGTCAACATACTAACTGGGGGGGTTGCCCAGAGATTTGGACCTATTGTTGGGAGTTCTTCTCCATATCGGGAGGGACAGCTGCTGGGGATTGTTGATTAATTTTGGGGTAGGAAATTCTAGCAGACGCTTAAAGTGGAAGTAAACCCCCCTATCGTTTTCAGCCAAGGAAGCTGCCATCTTTGCCTCTGTTTAATCTTCAACTGCCACAGTGCTGCACATGTGATCCGTTATGACACCAGCCATTGGATGGTTTGACTGTTTGTTTGAGAGCACAGCCAATGTGCAGTTAGCATTCACGGCATGCCTTTTTTTTTAGACTGTTAAATCGATGGGTTTACTTCCGCTTTAAAGTTGATCTCCAATAAAGTTTAATTTTAGATAAAATGTTCCCCCACCCCTGCATTCCAAAAGGATTTTTCAGTTCACTTTTATTTCTTTAGTGCATATAAATCCCTAGCTGGATTTTAGGGTACGTCATTTACTAGGGCCCCGATCTTCAGCATTTAGCAGTACAGAAAGGAGGAGTCTTCAAAACACCCTAAGTGAGGTATGAATGTTCTGCAGAGCTAGGAAAAGGTGATGAGGGGACTGGTCATCCAACACCTAGCAACCAACCCTTGACATACCACCCAGGAGGTGATGTGGAGACTGGTCATCCAACACCTAGCAACCAACCCATGACATACCACCCAGGAGGTGATGTGGAGACTGGTCATCCAACACCTAGCACCTAGTGACAGGCCACCCAGGAGGTGAGGTGGAGACTGGCCGTCCAACACCTAGAAGCTAGTTGGGAACAGGTCACTCAGGATGTGATGAGGAGGCTGGTCACCCAACACCTAGCAGTTAACCAGTGACAGGTCACCCAGGAGGTGATGTGGAGACTGGTCATCCAACACCTAGCAGTTAACCAGTGACAGGCCACCCAGGAGGTGAGGTGGAGACTGGTCATCCAACACCTAGAAACTAGTTGGGAACAGGTCACTCAGGATGTGATGAGGAGGCTGGTCACCCAACACCTAGCAGTTAACCAGTGACAGACCACCCAGGAGGTGATGTGGAGACTGGTCATCCAACACCTAGCACCTAGTGACAGACCACCCAGGAGGTGATGTGGAGACTGGTCATCCAACACCTAGAAACTAGTTGGGAACAGGTCACTCAGGATGTGATGAGGAGGCTGGTCACCCAACACCTAGCAGTTAACCAGTGACAGGTCACCCAGGAGGTGATGTGGAGACTGGTCATCCAACACCTAGCACCAGTGACAGGCCACCCAGGAGGTGATGTGGAGACTGGTCATCCAACACCTAGAAACTAGTTGGGAACAGGTCACTCAGGATGATGAGGAGGCTGGTCACCCAACACTAACACCCTAGCAGCTGGACAAAACAAAAAACAAAAAACAGACCACCCAGGAGGTGAGGTGGAGACTGGTCATCCAACACCTAGAAACTAGTTGGGAACAGGGTAAGCAGTTCAGGTGACAGGAGGTGATGTGGAGACTGGTCATCCAACACCTAGAAACTAGTTGGGAACAGGTCACTCAGGATGTGATGAGGAGGCTGGTCACCCAACACCTAGCAGCTACCCAGTGACAGGTCACCCAGGAGGCGGTGAGGAGACTGGTCATCCAACACCTAGCAGTTAACCAGTGACAGGCCACCCAGGAGGTGAGGTGGAGACTGGTCATCCAACACCTAGAAACTAGTTGGGAACAGGTCACTCAGGATGTGATGAGGAGGCTGGTCACCCAACACCTAGCAGTTAACCAGTGACAGACCACCCAGGAGGTGATGTGGAGACTGGTCATCCAACATCTAGCACCTAGTGACAGACCACCCAGGAGGTGAGGTGGAGACTGGTCATCCAACACCTAGAAACTAGTTGGGAACAGGTCACTCAGGATGTGATGAGGAGGCTGGTCACCCAACACCTAGCAGTTAACCAGTGACAGACCACCCAGGAGGTGATGTGGAGACTGGTCATCCAACACCTAGCACCTAGTGACAGGCCACCCAGGAGGTGATGTGGAGACTGGTCATCCAACACCTAGAAACTAGTTGGGAACAGGTCACTCAGGATGTGATGAGGAGGCTGGTCACCCAACACCTAGCACCTTAAACGTAGCAGCTAGACAAAGACAGGAAAAAAAACAAAAAACAAAAAAAAGACACAACAGAGGAACAACTGAGCAGGAAAGAGGGGCAGTCCCTCCAGGACAGAGATTTGTGACCCAAATCTTCAGGGCAGGATCACCATGGAGTCCCCGTAAAGTAGGACTGGAGTGTGAGAAGAAGAAGCAGCACAAGGAACCAATCAGCTCACGTGCTGATGTGGAGCATGCTGAAAGGAGGAGAAAACAGAGTGGAGGAGAGATGAGCTCATCACTGTGCTGCTTCTCCTTTCACTGTCCAGTCGATCTGGAAGGTGGATCCAGAACAAACCTGGGCTCAGATGAGGTGCGTTGAATGAGGACATAATGGCAGAATCAAAGGAAGGCTCGGGGGAAAGGTTTGGACTAAAAGGTGAATATTGCAGCAAACATTATTTTTTAATGGTATATTCATTTTTATTTTGTGATTTTTTTTTTGGCTGCAGTTTTGCTTTCAAGCTTTTATAGGATTAGAGTGATTGGGTTTACATCTACTTTAATTGAAAACTGACCGACTTGTTCAAATATAAATAAATAAAAAAATAAATAAATAAAGCAACAGGCAACTACTATGCAACTCTGTTTATAAAAAAATCCCTTTTTATTGCCATAATGAAACATAAAATTTGTATAAAAAATAAATAAAAAATCACTTGTAAATAAAGATTCAAAAATGTTGCAGAAAATTGTAACATTATTACTAATATTCCTCAGCATGTATTTCTCTTTTGTGCGACCTGGAGATCATGTTAACTATTTAACAAATGCTGGCAAAGTGCAACAGAATTCTGAGCATCACGTGCAATATTCAGCTAGTGTGCGGTCTATTTTTTTAAATATTATTTATTTAAAAGAGGTATTTTTATATTTCATCATTTAATGTCAGATAAAAAAAATTATATTATTATTATTATTATTTTGGCATATGTGCAACAAAAATTACAGCAAAATTCTGAGCATCACTTGCTACATTGAGCTAATATGGGGTTCAATTGTATTACATTTCATTTTTTAATTCTTGAATTTATATAGCACCAACAATGTATGTCAGATATGAATATTATTTATTTATTTATTTTTGGCACATGTGCAAAAGAATTGTACAGCGGAATTCTGTGTATCGCTTGCTACATCCAGCTAATTTGTTCAGTTTTATTTTATTTTAGTTATTTATTACTGGTATTTATATAGTGCTGAAAATTTACATCAGATAGCAACATTTCAGGCCAACAAAGCCATGGTCATTGAAAGCTATCAGGTTGATGGAAATTTGGATTTATGTATTTTTTTTGGCCCCTTTTCCAAAAAAATAAAAAAAATAAAATGTACAGCAGGATTCTGTGCATCACTTGCTATATTCAGCTAATGTATGGTTTAATTGTATTTATTTTAATCATTTATTACTGGTATTTCTATAATGCTGAAAATTTACATCAGATAAGATTTCAGGTCAGCAAAGCTAAAGCTATCAATTTGATGGAAACTTGGATTTTTTTAAATTTTTATTTTATTTTTAATTTTTTTACATATGTGGAATTAATTCTGTGCATCACTTGCTATATCCAGCTAATGTGTGGTTCAGTTTTATTTATTTTTAACTATTTATTATTACTGGTATTTATATATTACCGAAAATTTACATCAGATATCAACATTTCATGTCAACAACGTCATGGTTACTGAAATCTATCAACTTGATATAAACTTAAATTTTATTTATTTATTTTGGCATATGTGTAAAAAGTTGTACAGCAGAATTCTGAGCATTACTTGCAATAGCCAGCTAATGCGTGGTTCAGTTTTATTTATTTTAACTATTTATTACTGGTATTTATATAGTACCGAAAATTTACATCAGATATCAACATTTCAGGCCAAAAAAGACGTGGTTACTGAAATCTATCAACTTGATGGAAACTTGGATTTTTTTTTTTTAATTTAATTGAATTTTTTTTTTTTTTTTTTTGGCATATCTGTAAAAAAAAAAAATGTACAGCAGAATTCTGAGCTTTACTTGCAATATCCAGCTAATGTGTGGTTTAATTATATTTATTTTAATTATTTATTACTTGTATTTATGTAGAGCCGGTCACTGAAATCTATCAACTTGATGGAAACTTGGAATTTTTCTTAATTTAATTTTATTTTATTTTGTTTGGCATATTTGCAGAAGATTGTGCAGCAGAACTTTGAACATTACTTGCTATATCCAGCTAATGTGTGGTTCAGTTGTATTTATTTTTATTATTTATTACTTGTACATTGACGGCTCTATATAAATACAAGTAATTCATAATCAAAATAAATACAACCAAACCACACATTAGCCGGATATAGCAAGTAATGCTCAGAATTCTGCGGTACAATTTTTTTGCACCTATGCCAAAAAAAAATAAAAAATGTAAAAAAAAAATTCTATCAAGTTGATACCTGTCAATAACCATGGCACTGTTGGTCTGAAATGTTGATATCTGATTTATTTATATAGAGCCATCAATGTACAACAGATATTAACATTTCAGGCCAACAAAGCCATGGTTATTGACAGCTATCAACTTGATGGAATTTTTTTTTTTTTTTTTATATTTTTTTTGGCATAGGTGCAAAACATTTTACAGCAGAATTATGAGCATTACTTGCTATAACCAGCTAATATGTGGCTCAGTTGTATTTATTTTAATTATTTACTACATTGCTAGCTTTATATAAATACAAGTAGTAAATAATTCAAATAAATACACCTGAACCACACATTAGCTGGATATAGCAAGTAATGCATACAATACTGGTGTACAATTTTTTGCAAATATGCCAAAAAAAAAAAAAAAAAATACAAGTTTACATCAAGTTGATAGCTGTCAGTGACCATGGCATTGTTGGCCTGAAATGTTGATTTCTAATTTATTTATATAGAGCCATCAATGTACATCAGATATTAACATTTCAGGCCAACAAAGCCATGGTCATTGACAGCTATCAACTTGATAGACACTTGGAATTTTTTTTTATTTAATTTAATTCAATTTACATTTTTTGGCATATTTGCAAAAGATTGTGCAGCAGAATTTTGAGCATTACTTGCTATATTCAGCTAATTTGTGGTTCAGTTGTATTTATTTTTATAATTTATTACTTATTTATTACATCAGATATTAACATTTCAGGCCAACAAAGCCATGGTCATTGACAGCTATCAACTTGATAGAAATTTTGTTTTTTGGCACATATGCAAATTGCTATATTCAGCAAATATGTGGTTCAATTGTGTCAATTTTTAATATTTATTACTTATTTATTACATCAGATATTAGAAATTTTTTTTTGGCACATATGCAAAGTGCTATATTCAGCAAATATGTGGTTCAATTGTGTCAATTTTTAATATTTATTACTGGTATTTTTGCAGTATAATGTTGAAAATGTACATCAGATAAGATTTCAGGACAACAAGGACATGGTTATTGACAGCTATAGAACTTGATGGAAACTTGGATTTTTTTTTAAATTTAATTTAATTTAATTTTTTGGGGGATATCTGTAAAAAAAATTGTACAGCAGAATTCTGAGCATTACTTGCAATATCCAGCTAATGTGTGGTTCAATTATATTTATTTTAATTATTTATTACTTGTATTTATATAGAGCCATTGCTGTACATCAGATATCAACATTTCCGGCCAACAAAGCCAGGGTCACTGAAATCTATCAACTTGATAGAAACTTGGAATTTTTTTTTTAATTTATTTAATTTCATTTCATTTTAATTTTTTGGGCATATTTGCATAAGATTGTGCAGCAGAATTCAGAGCATTGCTTGCTTTTTCCAGCTAATGTGTAGTTCAATTTTATTCATTTTAGTTGTTTATGACTGGTATTTATATAGTGTTGATATCAACATTTTTTTATGGCCATTGACAGCAATTAACTTGATGGAAACTTGAATTTTGTTTTTCGATGTTTTTTTTTTTTTTTCATATGTGCAAAAAAAAATTGCTTTGGCCCCATCCCAACCTCAAATCCTAAACCAAACACCTTTCACTATGCAAATATTCAAAACATACAAGACTGGCCCATAAACCACCTGACAAAACAATCCTTTGACCCTTTACAAGGGTCAGCTTGAACACAGCACTTGTCATGATTAGAGCTGCTGTTTGAAACTTTGTTCAATATAAATGACCAATAAAGAAAAAAAGGGGGCATTTAAAAATAAAAAAGGGATCATTTTATAATGATATAATTATTTTAATATAATATCATTTTTAATGTAATAATTTTAATACAGTATAATTTTTTAATATAACAATTTAAAAAAAATTGCATTGTTCATTTATCCAAAGGGAACATGTGAAACACCCAATCATGGTCAATGGAGTTCAATATAAATGACCAATAAAGAAAAAAAGGGGCATTTAAAAAAAGGGATACTTTTATAATAATATAATCATTTTAATATAATATTATTTTGAATGTAATAATTTTAATACAGTATCATTTTTTTATATAATAATTAAATTAAAATCGCATTGTTCATTTATCCAAAGGGAACATGTGAAACACCCAATCATGGGCAATGGAGTTCAATATAAATGACCAATAAAGAAAAAAAAGGGGCATTTAAAAAAAGGGATACTTTTATAATAATATAATCATTTTAATATAATATTATTTTGAATGTAATAATTTTAATACAGTATCATTTTTTTATATAATAATTAAATTAAAATTGCATTGTTCATTTATCCAAAGGGAACATGTGGAACACCCAATCATGGGCAATGGAGTTCAATATAAATGACCAATAAAGAATAAAAAGGGGCATTAAAAAAGGGATCATTTTATAATAATATAAACATTTTAATATAATTTTATAATTATATAAAATGTATTGGTGTGATGACACCTTAAGTGTTCCCTTCACTGGAACTAAGGGGCCAAGCCCTGAAAAACAACCCCCCACCATAATCCCCCCTCTACCAAATGATTAGGACCAGTGCACAAAGCAAGGTCCATAAAGTCATGGATGAGCGAGTTTGGAGTGGAGGAACTTGACTGGCCTTCATCAGTCATCAGGAAGTCCCAAGTCAAGTTCCTCCGCTCCAAACTCGCTCATCCATGTCTTTATGGACCTTGCTTTGTGCACTGGTGGGCAGTCATGTTGGAACAGGAAGGGGCCGTCCCCAAACTGTTCCCACGAAGTTGGGAGCATGAAATTGTACAAAATGTCTTGGTGTGATGACACCTTAAGCAGGGCTGTTGCAAGGATTTTTGACACCCTAGGCGAAAAACGTAATTTTGCCGCCCCCCTTCACTCCACCCCTGACCACACCCCCTTTTCCCTGCCCATGTAAACCCCACCTTTTTAACGAAGCGCCCATAAAATGCAGCCCACCATCGCCCATCAATGCAACCTACCAGCACCCATCAAATGCAGCCTACCAGCGCCCATCAATGCAGCCTCACCAGCACACATCACATTTAGCCTCACCAGACCCATCAAATGCAGCCTACCAGTGCCCATCAATGAATGTTTGCTTGCTTCCATTCATTTAGGAGTCGGGACACAGACACAGTCCTTCACCGCCGCTGCGCCTCTGACACTATCTGTGAATGGAAGGACGGCTGCCTGCTGATGCTGAGACTTAGTTGTTTGCTGCAGAGAGAAGAGAGTAGGAAAACCAGTGGCCGGGCGCCCCCTAGGCATCATGGCGCCCTAGGCTGCTGCCTAATTTGCCTAGTGGTAGCACCGGCCCTGACCTTAAGAGTTCCCTTCACTGGAACTAAGGGGCCAAGCCCAACCCCTGAAAAACAACCCCCACACTATAATCCCCCTCCACCAAATGATTTGGACCAGTGCTCAAAGCAAGGTCCATAAAGACATGGATAAGCGAGTTTGGGGTGGAGGAACTTGACTGGCCTGACCTCAACCCTATAGAACACCTTTGGGATGAATTAGAGCGGAGACTGCGAGCCAGGACTTCTCGTCCAACATCAGTGCCTGACCTCACAAATGCTCTTCTGGAAGAATGGTCAAACATTCCCATAGACACACTCCTAAACCTTGTGGACGGCCTTCCCAGAAGAGTTGAAGCTGTTATAGCTGCAAAGGGTGGGCCAACTCAATATTGATGAATGTATTTTGGACCTTTCCTCCTTACAAAACATCTCCAGTTCAGTTAGGTTGGATGGTTGCCGAGCATGGACAGCCCGCTTCCAATCACCCCACAGATGTTCAATGATATTCAGGTCTGGGGACTGGGATGGCCACCCCAGAACATTGTACTTGTTCCTCGGCATAAAATGCCAGAGTAGAGCTTGAGCGGTGTTTTGGGTCGCTGTCTTGTTGAAATATCCAGCCCCGGCGTAACTTCAACTTTGGGACTGATCCCTCAACATTATTCAACAAGAATCTGCTGATATTGAGCGACAGACGGAGTCTTAAGCCCCATACACACAGTCGGATTTTCCGACGGAAAATGTCCTATCGGACCATGTTGTCGGAAATTCCGATTGTGTGTGGGCTCCATCGGACTTTTTCCGTCGGATTTTCCGACGGACAAAGTTTTATCTCCTGCTCTCAAATTTTCCGACAACAAAGTCCGATCTGACTTTTTCCGATCGTGTGTAGCGAATTCCAACGGACAAAGTGCCACGCATGCTCAGATCACATTACAAGACCAAAGCTATTGGCTACTAGCCTCTACGTAGTTCCGTCGTACGCAACGAACGTCACCACGTTCAGAATGATTGGATTTTCCGACAACTTTGTCCGACCGTGTGTATGCAACACCAGTGTTGGACAAAATCTGTTGGAAAAAATTGGTAATATAGTGTATGTAGTTGTATGCAAAAGTTTAGGAACCCCTGGCAATTTCCGTGATTGTCATTTATAAATATTTGGGTGTTTGGATCAGCAATTTCATTTTGGTTTATCAACTAACTGAAGGACACAGTAATATTTCAGTAGTGAAATGAGGTTTATTGGATTAACGGAAAATCGCGCAATATGCATCAAAACGAAAATTAGACAGGTGCATAAATTTGGGCACCCTTGTCATTTTGTTGATTTGAATACTTGTAGCTACTTAGCACTGATTAATTGGAACACACAATCGGTTTGGTGAGCTCATTAACCTGTAGAGATCTGCGCTATAGCCGAATGACGGCTACAGCTCGGATCTACATTGCCGGTACGACGTCTATTGACGTCGTCCCGTGCACGAGCGGCCTGCGCGCCCCCTGAAGGGCGCACGCGGTGCGCTCTGTGATCAGCCAGTCTGTCGATCCCGACCCCTTACCACGTGATCAGCTGTCAGCCAATGACAGCTGATCATGTGATGACAACACAGCCGGTAATCAGCTATTTTTCCTCCTCGCACTGACAGCGCGAGGAGAAAAAAAAAGGCGATCACCGGCGGCAGTGAGAGGGACATTAGTCCCGATCACTGCGATGTGCCCCGGCTCCTCAGTGCCCACCTGTGCCGCCTACCAGTGCCCATCAGCACCACCTGTCAGTGCCCACCAGCGCCACCTGTCAGTGCCCACAGTGCCATCTGTCAGTGCCCACAGTGCCACCTGTCAGTGCCCACAATCAGTGCCTGAACAGTGCTGCACATCAGTGTCACCTACCAGTGCCCATCAGTGTCACCTACCAGTGCCCATCAGTGCCAACTATCAGTGCCCATCAGTGCCACCTATCAGTGCCCATCAGTGCCATCTATCAGTGCCATCTATCAGTGCCCATCAGTGCCATCTATCAGTGGTACTTATCAGTGTCCATCCATGCCACCCATCCATGCCACCCATCCATGCCACCCATCCATGCTACTCATCCTTGCCACCCATCAGGGCTCATCAGTGCCATCTTATCTGTGCCCATCAGTACCGACTTATCTGTCCCCATCAGTGCCACCTTATCTGTGCCCATTGGTGCAGCCTCTCAGTGTCCACCAGTGCCGCCTCATCAACGCCCACCAGTGCCGCCTCATCAGCGCATATCAATGAAGCAGAAAAATAACCTGTTTGTAACATTTTATAACAAACTATTAAACATTATTTTTTTTTTTTCGAAATTTTCCTTTTTTTTTGTTTGTTTACCAAAAAATAAAAACCCAGCTGTGGTTAAATACCCCCAAAAGAAAGCTCTGTTTGTGGGGAAAAAAATGATACAAATTTAATTGGGTACAGTGTTGTATGACCGCGCAATTGTCATTCAAAGTGCGTCAGCGCCGAAAGCTGAAAATTGGTCTGGGCAGGAGGGGGGGTTTAAGTGCCCAGTAAGCAAGTGGTTAAGCTTTGAACTTCGTAGACAGGTGCATCCAATCGTGAGAAAAGGTATTAAAGGTGGCCAACTGCAAGTTGTTGTTCTCTTTGACTCTCCTCTGAAGAGCGGTAACATAGGGGGGGGGGGGCCTCAAAACAACTCTCAAATGACCTGAAAACAAAGATTGTTCTACATTGTGGCTTCGGGGAAGGCTACAAAAAGTAATCGCAGCGATATGGGCTGTCGGTGTCCACTGTGAGGAACATCGTGAGGAAATGGAAGACCACAGGCACGGTTCTTGTTAAAGCGGTGTTCCGGCCGAAATTATACTTTTTAAATAAAAATACCCCTATAATACACAAGCTTAATGTATTCTAGTAAAGTTAGTCTGTAAACTAAGGTCTGTTTTGTTAGTTTTTAGCAGTAGTTTGTTATTTTATAAACTTGCAGCAGGCCGTGGCCATCTTAAGTGTGGGCATCTGAAGCCAGACTGTATTTCTTCCTGGATCTCATCCTTGCAGATCTCGTACATGCTCAGTGCAGCATAAGCAGTGTAATAGGTTTTCAGGTCAGGTTTCCATAGCAACGGCAGTTTGAGAGGAAGTTGCTGCCCCTTCCCAGGAGGCATTGCAAACAGGAAATGATGCGATGGGCCGCGGCCAGGGAGGAGGAAGTGAAAAATGAATACAGCAGATATACAGTCTGTGCTGAAAAAAAAATAAAAAAAATATCCAATTTGTTTACAGTGCACAGTTTAGTGAGGGATGCTGAAGAGTTGTAAAAGTGGGTGGAACTCCACTTTAAGGCCAGAAGTGGCAGGCCACATAAAATATTGGAGGGGCAAAGGCGAAGGATGGTGACGGTCGAAAACAGCCTGCGGACCACCTCCAAAGACCTACAACGCCAACTTGCCGCAGATGGTGTCACTGTGCATCCTTCAACAATTCGGCGCACTTTGCGCAGGGAGAAGCGGTATGCGAAAGAAGCCTTTTCGGCACACGCGGCACAAACGGAGTCGCTTGAGTTACGCAAACGCGCATTTGGGCAAGCCAGCTTCGTTTTGGAATAAGGTGCTGTGGACTGACGGAACAAAGATTGAGTTATTTGGTCTTAACAAGGGACGTTATGCATGGCGGCAAAACAACACAGCATTCCAAGAAAAACACGTGCTACCCACGGTAAAATTTGGTGGAGGTTCCATCATGCTGTGGAGCTGTGTGGCTGGTGCCAGGACTGGGAATCTGGTTAAAGCTGAGCAGGGCCGATCCTAGGGTCACAGACGCCTGGGTGCAGAAATACAACCCCCCCCCCACATTAGTATAGACCCCCCCACACCCCCGGACAACCCCCCCACATTAGTATAGACCCCCAGGACAACCCCCCCCACATTAGTATAGACCCCCCCAGGACAAACCCCCCCCCCCCCCCCCCCCCCCCCATTAGTATAGACCCCCCAGGACAAACCACCCCCCCACATTGGTATAGGACCCCCCCCCCCCCAGGACAAACCACCCCCCCCCACATTAGTATAGACCCCCCAGGACAAACCCCCCCACCCCACATTAGTATAGACCCCCGGGACAAACCCCCCCCCCCCACATTAGTATAGACCCCCCAGGACAAACCCCCCACATTAGTATAGACCCCCCAGGACAAACCCCCCCCACATTAGTATAGACCCCCCAGGACAAACCCCCCACATTAGTATAGACCCCCAGGACAAACCACCCCCTCCATTAGTATAGACCCCCCAGGACAACCCCCCCCACATTAGTACAGACCCCCCATATTAGTATAGACTACCCAGAACAAACCACCCACATTAGTATAGACCCCTCAGGACAACCCCCCCCCCCCCACATTAGTATAGACCCCCCAGGACAACCCCCCCACATTAGTATCGACCCCCAGGACAACCCCCCCACACATTAGTATAGACCCCCCCAGGACAAACCCCCCCCCCCACATTAGTATAGACCCCCCAGGACAAACCACCCAACCCCCCCCCCACATTGGTATAGACCCCCCCAGGACAAACCACCCCCCCACATTAGTATAGACCCCCCAGGACAAACCCCCCCCACCCCACATTAGTATAGACCCCCCAAGACAAACCCCCCCCCCCCCCCCACCCCACATTGGTATAGACCCCCCAGGACAACCCCCCCCCCCCACATTAGTATAGACCCCCCAGGACAAACCCCCCACATTAGTATAGACCCCCCCAGGACAAACCCCCCCACATTAGTATAGACCCCCCCAGGACAAACCCCCCACATTAGTATAGACCCCCCAGGACAACCCCCCCCCCCCACATTAGTATAGACCCCCCAGGACAACCCCCCCCCCCACATTAGTATAGACCCCCCAGGACAACCCCCCCCACATTAGTATAGACCCCCCAGGACAACCCCCCCCACATTAGTATAGACTCCCCAGGACAAACCCCCCCCCCCCACATTAGTATAGACCCCCCCAGGACAAACCACCCCCCCCACATTGGTATAGACCCCCCCCCAGGACAAACCACCCCCCCACATTAGTATAGACCCCCAGGGACAAACCCCCCCACCCCACATTGATATAGACCCCCCCAGGACAAACCCCCCCCCACATTAGTATAGACCCCCCAGGAAAAAAACCCCCCACATTAGTATAGACCCCCCCAGGACAAACCACCCCCCCCCCACACATTAGTATAGACCCCCCAGGACAACCCCCCCCCCCCACATTAGTATAGAACCCCCCCAGGACAACCCCCCCCCCCCCCACATTAGTATAGACCCCCCCTAGACAAACTACCCCCCCCCCACCCCCCACATTGGTATAGACCCCCCCCCCCCCCCTAGACAAACCACCCCCCCACCACTAGGCTAATTAAAACCACCTGGGCGGCAGCAGGAGAGGACAGTGTGCAGCCGCGCCGCCCGGGTGGAGAACAGAGCGTGTGTGATGCTTGTGCTTGTGGGCAGAAGGCGGAAGTTAAACACAGGACTCCTGTGTTTAATGTTCTCGAACGGCCACCCCGGTCCCCAGACCTGAATATCATTGAACATCTGTGGGGTGATTGGAAGCGGGAGGTCCATGCTCGGCAACCATCCAACCTAACTGAACTGGAGATGTTTTGTAAGGTAGGAAAGGTCCAAAACACATTCACCCAGAATCCAGACACTCATTACAGGCTATAGGAAGCGTCTAGAGTAGCCTTTCTCAACCTTTTCAACACAGAGGAACCCTTGAAGTAGTTCCCCAGTCTCGGGGAACCCTCTGCTAAAAATGAGATATCTACAACTCATGATACATTAGTGTAATGGTCAGTGGGAAGAATGGTCCTTACACTTGTGGTCATTGGGAATAATTACCTCCTTACAGATAGCTACAAAGATCAATGGTGTCGGTGGGAACTTATCTGAGAGGCAGAAATGGCAAAATGCTGAAGGAACCCCCAGCAACCTCTGGAGGAACCCTGGTTGAGAATCACTGGTCTAGAGGCTGTAGAAGGATCTACTAAATACTGATGTGATTTTTCCATTGGGGTGCCCAAATTTATGCACCTGTCTAATTTTCTTTTTGATGCATATTGCGCATTTACTGTTAATCCAATAAACCTCATTTCACTACTGAAATATTACTGTGTCCTTCAGTTATTTGATAGACCAAAATGAAATTGCTGATCCAAACACCCAAATATTTATAAATGACAATCAGGCCTGGCTCCGTAGTCTCCTCTTTAATTCATCCCAAAGGCGTTCTATCGGGTTGAGGTCAGGACTCTGTGAAGGCCAGTCAAGTTCCTCCCACCCCAAACTCGCTCATCCATGTCTTTATGGACCTTGCTTTGTGCACTGGTGGGCAGTCATGTTGGGAACAGGAAGGAGCTGTCCCCAAACTGTTCCCGCAAAGTTGGGAGCATGAAATTGTCCAAAATGTCTTGGTGTGCTGACGCCTTAAGAGTTCCCTTCACTGGGGCCAAGCCATTCTGAAAAAATGTTGAAACATTCCCATAGACGCACTCCTAAACCTTGTGGACGGCCTTCCCAGAAGAGTTGAAGCTGTTTATAGCTGCAAAGGGGGGCCAACTCAATATTGAACCCTACGGACTAAGACTGGGATGCCATTAAAGTTCATGTGCGTGTAAAGGCAGGCGTCCCAATACTTTTGGTAATATAGTGTATGTATGTATATATATACACACATAAACATGGCAGGGGGACATGTTAAATGTCTTGGGGGGTCTGATCAAGGTAGAAGGAAGTCAATAATCTTCTTCCTTCCTGCTAAGTTTCCCCCGGGATTCTCTCTTCTCTCCCAGATTCACCAGCTCGGTGAATCTGGGAGGGAGAATTCAGACAGAGATCGCCTGTGAAGTGCTGAGATCGCACCTTCACAAACTGGCCGTTTCTGTGTCAGTCAGTTACAGCTTCTCTGTGCGCGGAGATGATCAGCAGAGAACATGTTCTCCTCCGATCACCTCTGTTTCATAAACCGTTAATGAACTGAGATCGGCCGCGATCCAGAGAGGAGTTTCATAAATGGACACCTTAGTCCGTAGGGTTCAATATTGGGTTGGCCCACCTTTTGCAGCTATAACAGCTTCAACTCTTCTGGGAAGGCCGTCCACAAGGTTTAGGAGTGTGTCTATGGGAATGTTTGACCATTCTTCCAGAAGCGCGTTTGTGAGGTCAGGCGCTGATGTTAGACAAGAAGGCCTGGCTCGCAGACTCCGCTCTAATTCATCCCAAAGGTGTTCTATTGGGTTGAGGTCAGGGCTCTGTGCAGGCCAGTCATGTTCCTCCACCCCAAAACTCGCTCATTCATGTCTTTATGGACCTTGCTTTGTGCACTGGTCCAAAAAATTTGGTGGAGGGGGATTATTGTGTGGGGGAGGGGGATTATGGTGGGGGGGTTTGTTTTTCAGGGGTTGGCCTCTTAGTTCCAGCTTAAGGCGTCAGCATACCAAGACAATTTGGACAATTTCATGCTCCCAACTCCCAACAATTTGGGGACGGCCCCTTCCTGTTCCAACATGACTGCACACCAGTGCACAAAGCAAGGTCCATAAAGACATGGATGAGCGATTTTGGGGTGGAGGAACTTGAATATATATATATATAATATATATATATATATATATATATTTTTTTTTTTTATATATATATATATTATAACACTATATATCAAATTTGTTATTGTGATTTGCAGAACCAATCGCGTTTCTCTCCTTTAGCTCAGGGACTGAATGAGAGAAAGCCGCAACGCGTTTGGCTACCTTTATTCTGTATGTTAGAATTCTAAACCGTGATCACTAAGATTTATGACCATTATTATACTTTATATATTCGATTCCCTGGGCAGCACAGTGGCTAAATGGTTAGAACTTCTGCCTGGCAGCACTGGGGTAATTGGTTCAAATCTCAACCACGGCACCACCTGCCCAGAGATTGCATGTCCTCCCTGTGCCCTGTGTGGGTTTCCTCCGGGGTACTCTGGTTTTCTCCCATGGTGCAAAAGACATGCTGGTTAGCTCCTGCATAAGTTGGCCCCAGTATGTGAGTTAGGGCCCTTAGATTGTAAGCTCCTTGCAGGCGGGGACTGATGTGAATGTAAATAATGTAAAGCGCTACATAAATTGATGGTGCTTTACAAGTACAAAAATTAATCTGTGACACCCATCCCAATTCTAAAGTCTAATACTCTACTTAATAGATTGTAAGCTCTTAGGAGCAGGGCCCAATTATAACTGTACTGTCCTTCTTTATATTGTAAGATGCTGCGCAAACTGTTGACGCTACATAAATCCTTTATTATAATAATATTGATGATAATAATGATAAAATACTCGTTATCTGGCTTACTCTTTCACTTTTATTATTATGTTATAATAATAATATAAATAATATATAAATCCTATATTATAATAATAATATACAAATCCTGTTTTATAATAATATTGATGATGATAATAATGATAAAAATACTCATTATCTGACTTACTCTTTCACTTCTATTATTCTGTTTTAATAATAATAATAATAATATAAATAATATATAAATCCTATATTATAATAATAATATATAAATCCTGCATATAATAATATTGATGATGATAATAATGATAAAAATACTCGTTATCTGGCTTACTCTTTCACTTCTTAAATAGTAGAGCCCTTTCTATTATTGCGGCACCCCGGCCACGTACTGGCGTAGCGGCTGATAATATAGATTTTAAATAATAATATGATAAAAGCTCGTGACCAGGTCTGCGGAGTAAAGACATGACGGGCCGAGGATTAAGGCCTGGCTTCACGCTTACGCTGCTTATCATGGCTGTGGTTGATTGTCTTGTCGTCTGCCCAAGCTTACTCTCGCTTCCACTTTATGACGCTATGCTTGAGACTGGAGCGACGCGAAGTAATGAGCGCTCTATTAATCTGTTTAATAATAATAAAGGGAGACTGACTGAACGGGCCTATCAAGAAGTCCCGATCCAACTCCGTCTGCAGAAGGACGTCAATCGCTGGCTCATCTGTTGCTGCTGAGCGTAGGTTCGGACATTTCGTGGGTGGAGTGGGCAGGGTGATGAGCCCGGTAATGAAACCCATCGGTGAAACCCCGGATGAGGTAGCTGCGAGTGACGGAGTGAGGTGTGAGGTCAAGTAAACACCGAGCCAAGGGCATTGACCCGGCTTAGTCGTGGTTCTTCTGTTTGACCTCACATAGAATCCTGGGGTGCGCCCTCATGGCATAGGGTGCAAACGTGCAAGAGCCGGCACTGGCTGAAATTGCAGGAGCCGTAATTGAAATTGTTGCAAATGGCGGCTCCCCCAACCATCCGCACCGGACATCCCAACTTGGTTCCACCTTTTGCCCTTGCGCCGGGGCCTGCTGAGCCTGGCTCGTGCTGGTAGAGGCCATGCTAGCTATCGGTGGACAGAGGCTATGTTGGCACACCAGACCGTGGTGTGGGACGCTGACTGACAGACAGCACATAGCGGGGAGCGAAGACCCGCGAAGTGGCGGCAGAACAACTCCGTGTCCACTACGCTCCAGTCCGTTGTCAAATGAAACTGTGAGAATCTGGCTGCGGCTTTGGCCGAGAAGGACCGATGATAGTCGTAGAACGCTGAGCCACCGTATTTGTGGCCCAGGTCTACGATCAAATGGAGGTAGAGGTCCAGTTCCTCCCGTCTGCCGGGGGAGGCTGAGCACAGCACGTCCCTAAACATGCCGAAAGCGAGCGTGAACTCGGGCACCGTGTGCTTTCTGTTGAGCCTCGGATCCTTCGCTTTCAAAACCACCGAGGCGTCCCCCCAGGTGTAGGCCTTGTTCTCGGCCAAGTCATGGACCGAGATCATGAGTGAGGCCAGGTTAACGTCTCTGCCCTCTAAAATGTCCTTCCTTACGCTGGTGGCACCAGGTGGGAAGGGTGAACGGTAGTCGTGGCAAGCTCACTACCTGCGGCCGGTGCACTGATGGCTGGGACCACCGCAGGGTCCGGAACCGTGGCAGCCGGGCTAGTCTCTAGACGAGACACCCTGTCCTGGACCTCAACGATTGAGGAAGACAGGGAAGACACGAGGGTGTGTAGCTGAGCGACGGCGGCTGAAATCGATTCCAGAGACGCCTGCTGGCTACTGGGGCTTGCTGCGGCCGGTGGTGGGAAGAGGAGCCTGAATAGCTCCGCCTTCCTGGCCGCGGCCGAGAAGGGTATCCCTCTGCGTCTCAGCTCGGCGGACAGCCTGGGAATTGTCCATGCCCTAAGGGACTGGACACTGCCAGCCTCGGAGGCTGATGCCGGAGATAGCGGGGTGGTGAGGTCATCGCTGCCGACTGATGACATGGCGGCTGCCAAGACCCGTTACTTAGTAGACTGGTCACGTGTCTGCAGGCTGGGCCTGCTGGAACCCTGATCAAGCTGGTGCAGGTGGACCTACTGAATCCGACTGACCTGAGAAAGTGTGAGAGAAAGTACCTATTTAAGAGCCTAAACTGCTGCTGTCCAGATTGACGGAACCCAACGTAGATGATAACAACAGGCGATAGTGACTTAAGTCGACTGCCGAGACCGCTGTGGGATCAAATGACAGATGACAACACGAATGACTGACTTGACATGTTGCCTTAACTGAACGAACTTCCCGTGACAGGGCCCGAGCTGCCACTGGGTCCGACTCCAAGCTCCCTTTTTTTTTTTTTTTTGTAGAAATGCGGCCGGCCTAGGGCACGCCGTCGCGAATTCGTACAGGCAGGTGACCAATTAACGCCGGGGCGTGGTAAGGTGACACAGAAATGATATAACATGACAAGGGCAAGAGTCAAAGACTCTTTTTTTTTTTTTGCGACTCCGCCCCTGGCGCATGTATTGAAATGAGGCCGGCCCTAGGGCACGCCGACACGAATTAGTGCGAGGTAGTGACTGCATTCATGCCGGGCGTGGTAAGGTGACTGAAATGCGATACCATGACAGGGGCAAGAATCAGGAATGTACGCAAACCAGTGATGCGATTCCGCCCTTGGTGCATGTATTGAAATGAGGCGGGCCTAGGGCACGCCGACACGAATTAGTGCGAGGTAGTGACTGCATTCATGCCGGGCGTGGTAAGGTGACAGAAATGAGATACCATGACAGGGGCAAGAATCAGGAATGTACGCAAACCAGTGATGCGATTCCGCCCTTGGCGCATGTATTGAAATGAGGCCGGGCCTAGGGCACGCCGACACGAATTAGTGCGAGGTAGTGACTGCATTCATGCCGGGCGTGGTAAGGTGACAGAAATGAGATACCATGACAGGGGCAAGAATCAGGAATGTGCGCAAACCAGTGATGCGATACCGCCCTTGGCGCATGTATTGAAATGAGGCCGGGCCTAGGGCACGCCGACACGAATTAGTGCGGGAAGTGACTGCATTCCTGCCGGGCGTGGTAAGGTGACAGAAATGATATACCATGCCAGGGGCAAGAATCAGGAATGTACGCAACCAGTGATGCGATTCCGCCCTTGGCGCATGTATTGAAATGAGGCCGGCCTTGGGCACGCCGACACAAATTAGTGCGAGGTAGTGACTGCATTCATGCCGGGCGTGGTAAGGTGACAGAAATGATATACCATGACAGGGCAAGAATCAGGAATGTACGCAGCCAGTGATGTGATTCCGCCCTTGGCGCATGTATCGAAATGAGGCCGGGTAGTCGTGCATCTGGATCGCCCCGATCGGAGCATGTATGGATGCGACCGGACCAGGATCGAAGCGATGGCATGAACGCCCTGTTTAACTGATGCGAAATGATTTAGCATGACCGAATGGCCTGATACGTTAGCCATGTTTGAAATGATGAAATGATTGTCATGCTAACACGTGAAATGTTTCGACACGGTCAAAGTGATTCGTACAATTAGTATGCCAACAGTGCTTCGGAATGTGAATAGCGATTTGGTACGCTCGCTGGCGCCACTGATTCGAATAATGGCAGGACATGAACGATGCGTGTGAGTGCGAACGGCACCCGTGCGTGAGTCGTGTTTGAACGATTCGAAGACTGCGTAGCACGACCGCGTAAGGGAAACCCTTGAGTGCCGGATGCGGCATCGGTCGGAGTGTTTCGTGGCGGCGGCCCTGAATGTGCGTGCCGCTAGATGGCTCCCGATCGTGTACAACCAAAAAACGTGCGAGTAAGTGTTTAGGTTTCGAGACAAGCAGCGCGTGGTTCGTGAGCTACGCAGACCACAGTTTTAGTGACATGATAAGCAGTGCATGAGAACATAAAACATGGGAGCCGAAGCCCTACCTGCGACAGCCGAACCAGACTCTTTGAACGAACTGCGACTCGGCGACACGAGTGCGACACGAAGGGACAACACGACTTACGAACACGGCACGCGGGACTGCAACAAGAGGAGACGGACATACGAAAACGGAGCTCACGAACCGGCACCAACAGCGCTTGTCTCGAACGAGTCGGTCCTAGACGTCTGACGTAACAGGTATCACGCACAGGAAACCGACAAAGACCGGCGGCCTTTGGGCTGCTTAAATACCCTCCGGGCTCCTCCCATAACTTCAGGCCGGTACCCGGCCTTCCAATAAATCCTGTTTTATAATAATATTGATGATGATAATAATGATAAAAATACTCATTATCTGGCTTACTCTTTCACTTCTATTATTCTGTTTTAATAATAATAATAATAATAATATAAATAATATATAAATCCTATATTATAATAATAATAATATATAAATCCTGTATTATAATAATATTGATGATGATAATAATGATTAAAAATACTCGTTATCTGGCTTTACTCTTTCACTTCTAATATTCTGTTTTAATAATAATAATAATATAAATAATATATAAATTCTATATTATAATCATAATATATAAATCCTGTATTATAATAATATTGATGATGATAATAATAATTAAAAATACTCGTTATCTGGCCTTACTCTTTCACTTCTAATATTCTGTTTTAATAATAATAATATAAATAATATATAAATCCTATATTATAATAATAATATATAAATCCTGTATTATAATAATATTGATGATGATAATAATGATTAAAAATACTCGTTATCTGGCTTTACTCTTTCACTTCTAATATTCTGTTTTATTAATAATAATAATAATAATAATAATATAAATAATATATAAATCCTATATTATAATAATAATATATAAATCCTGTATTATAATAATATTGATCATGATAATAATGATTAAAAATACTCGTTATCTGGCTTACTCTTTCACTTCTAATATTCTGTTTTAATAATAATAATAAAAATAATATATAAATCCTGTATTATAATAATAATAATAATTCCCCTTTTCAGAGATTGTTATCCTTTTTTGAAGATTTTTCTTAAAATTTTGCTAATCCTCTGTGCATCAGTACTACCTGGACCTAGAAAAAGGGAAAGACCCCAAAAATCGTGTCCTACAAAATGAGTTCCAATTTAAAAAAAAAAAAAAATAACCATAGAGGGTACTCAACTATGTTGTTGCAAGTGCTTCTAGATTGTAAGCTCTTAAGGCGCAAGGCCCTCTGATTTCTCCTGTATTAAATTGTATTATAACTGTACTGTCTGCCCTCATGTTGCTGAGCAAACTATTAGTGCTTTATAAATTTTGTATAATAATAATAATGATATCCAATGGTTGTCACCGCACAAAAATCAGGGATAAAAAAATGGGCCCGGGTGCACAGCAAAGACTGTAGTGCATATAAACCAAAAAAAAAAAGAGCGGCACTCGCGATTCTTGAAAGGTGAACGCACGGTGGCGGTTTAATTCAATGTTTTGACGAGGCACAAACTCGTCTTCCTCATAATATTAATAATAATATATAAATCCTGAATAATAATAATATTATAATAATAATAATATATAAATCCTGTATAATAATAATATATAAATCCGGAATAATAATAATATAATAATAATAATAATATATAAATCCTGTATAATAATAATATATAAATCCTGTATAATAATAATATATAAATCCTGTATAATAATAATAATAATATATAATAATATATGTATTATAATAATTCCTCTTTTCAGAGATTGTTATCCTCTTTTGCAGATTTTTCTTAAAATTTTGCTAAATCTCTGTGCACCAGTACTGCCTGGACATAGAAGAAGGGAAAGACCCCCAAAAGCTTGTCCTACAAAATGAGCTGTTAATTCCAATAAAAAAAAAAAAATAAATAAATAAACCATGGACTGTACCCAACTATATTGTTGCAAGTGCTTCTAGATTGTAAGCTCTTAAGGCGCAAGGCCCTCTGATTTCTCCTGTATTAAATCGTATTATAACTGTACTGTCTGCCCTCATGTTGTAAAGCGCTAAGCAAACTGTTAGCGCTATATAAATCCTGTATAATAATAATAATATTAATATATAAATCCTGTATAATAATAATGATATCCAATGGTTGTCACCGCACACAAATCACACTCACGGGTCTGGAAAGGTGAACGCACAATGGCGGTTTAATTTGACATTTTGACGAGGCACAAGCTCATCTTCCTCAGAATAATAATAATATATAAATCCTGTATTATAATAATTGTAATAATAAATAAATCTTGTATTATAATAACATTATTATATAAATCCTGTATTATAATAATAATAATTTCCCTTTTCAGAGATTGTTATCCTTTTTTGAAGATTTTTTCTTAAAATTTTGTTAAACCTATGTGCGCCAGTACTGCCTGGACCTAGAAGAAGGGAAAGACCCCCAAAAGCTTGTCCTACAAAATGAGCTGTTAGTTTTTAAATAAAAAATAAATAAAAAATAAAAATAACCATGGACTGTACTCAACTATGTTGTTGCAAGTGCTCCTATATTGTAAGCTCTAAGGTACAGGGCCCTCTGATGTCTCCTGTATTAAATTGTATTGTAACTGTACTGTCTGCCCTCATGTTGTAAAGTGCTGAGAAAACTGTTGGCCTTTTATAAATCCTGTATAATAATAATAATATATAAATCCTGTATAATAGCAATAATAATAATTATATATAAATCTTGAATAATAATAATAATAATATATTCATCATGTATAATAGTAATAATAATAATAATAATATAAATCCTGTATAATAATAATATTAAATAAACCCTGTATAATAAATATATAATAATATATAAATCCTGTATGATAATAATATTATATGAATCCTGTATAATAAAATTATAATAATATATAAATCCTGTATAATAATAATATTATATGAATCCTATATAATAATAATATTATATGAATCCTGTATAATAAAATTATAATAATATATAAATCCTGTATAATAATAATATTATATGAATCCTGTATAATAAAATTATAATAATATATAAATCCTGTATAATAGTAATAATATTATTAATAATAATAATAATAATAATAATATAAATCCTGTATAATAATATTAATACTAATAATAATAATAATATATAAATACTGAATAATAATAATAATAATAATAATAGTAATAATAATAATAATAATAATAATATATAATAATAATATATTCATCATCTATAATAGCAATAATAATAATAATAATAATAATATATAAATCCTGTATAATAATAATATTATATAAATCCTGTATAATAATAATATTATATAAATCTTGTATAATAAAATTATAATAATATATAAATCCTGTATAATAATATGATTGCAATCCAATTTAAGCATGGCCAAAGGGTCCTCGAGTCCTAGACTATTGCTGCACAGAATAATAAATATATATATATATATATATACATTCCTTTATTGGGTTACCTGAGCATGGTCCTAGGCCACAGCTAGGTAACCATTTGATTGCTTGCTAACAGCTATATACTAAAGTGTACAAAAAAAAAAAAAAAAAAAAGAGAATTTGCTTTGAATGTACCTTGCTTGTATACATGGTGCCACCTATATCATGAATAGTAGGCTGGGGGGGGGGGGGGGGGGTGGAGGGGTATTAATCTCTATAACATTATAATACTGAACTGCAGTATTTTCTTGTGCCCTTAAAACAATAACATGTTCCATTCATATGTAAAGTACATTTGCCATCCTCTAGAAACCTTAGCATCTATTGAACCCCACCTATGGTCTGTATTGTGACTTGTCACATTCTTTTGCTTGTTACATAATTTATCTTTATTTAAAACCCATCAGAAAAAAATAAAAATAAAACATATTTATTACAATGTGCTCTTATCTATTTTTTTATTTTTATTTTTTTCTCCTGTAATGTTCCTGCCTACAAGACCTTTTGCAACAATGTTTCAATTCTTTGTCCTGGAGGAGAGTCTTTATTTTAAAAAGATTCCTCATATCACACCTGTCATTTTATTGATTTTGGGGAAATCAGGTTTGTAAACCCATGGCTGATCTTGGCACCATACCCAAACTTCAGCTTTACAAGCCAACTCAATGTATCTGCTGTTCACCAAATTCATAGGAAAGGTGGCGCAGAGGATGGGGATGAGGGTGACAACTTCAGAATTTTTGCATTTCAGGAAATTCAGAATTTTCAAGAAATATAAATAATAAAATATAATGTTTATAATAATAATAATCATCATCATATATAATAAAAAAAAAAATATTCTCATCTACAGATACTATTTATACTGCCTAGCTCTTATTCTTCTGCTTAACAAGCCCCCCTCAGTGTATCTGCTGTTCACTAGAATCAAAGGAAAGGATGGAGATGGCACAGAGGATGGGGATGAGGGTGACAGATTCCGAATTTTAGGATTTCCAAAAATTCTGAATTGTCAAGGAATATAAATAATAAAATATAATAATAATAATAATAATAATAAATAATATAATAATAATAATAATATATAATAATAAAAATAATAATAATCATTACCATATAAAGAATAATAAAAAAACTGAATTATTCTCATCTACACCTCAGTGTATCTGCTGTTCACTAGAATCAAAGGAAAGGATGGAGATGGCACAGAGGATGGGGGAGGAGGGTGACAGATTCAGAATTTTAGGATTTCCAAAAACCATATAAAATAAAAATAATAAAAAACATATAAATAATAATAAAAAACGGAATTATTCTCATCTACACCTCAGTGTATCTGTTGTTCACTAGATACAAAGGATGGAGATGGCACAGAGGATTGGGGGTGAGGGTGACAGATTCAGAATTTTAGGATTTCCAAAAATTCAGAATTTTCAAGGAATATAAATAACAAAATGTAATAATAATAATAATAATAATACTAATAATAATCATCATCATCGTCCTTACCATATAAATAATAATAAAAAACTGAACTATTCTACCCAGACACTAACACTGCCTAATTTTTATTCCTAAGCATTACAAGCCATTTCAGTGTATCTGCTGTTCACTAGATTCATAGGAAAGGATGGAGATGAGGGTGACAGATTCTGAATTTTTGCAATTTCCAAAAATGCTGAATTTTCAAGGAATATAAATAATAAAATATAATAATAATATATAATGTTGATAACAATAATAATAATCACCATCATCATATAAATAATAATTTTTAAAAAAATGAATTTTTCTATAATAATATATAATGATAGTAATCAATCAATCAATATAATAATAATAACAATATTAATAATAATCATCATAATATAAAATATAAACTAATAATTAAAAACATACACATTCTCATCTACCCAGACACTATTTACACTGCCTAGTTCTTATTCTTCAGCTTTAAAAAGCCACCTCAGTAAATCTAATGTTCACTAGAGTCATAGGAAAGGATGGAGATGGTACAGAGGATGGGGATGACGGTGGCAGAGGAAGGAAAAGAAAATGAGAGCTAAGGAATATATGACAGTTATCACACTTCTATAGACTTATATCATTCTATAGACAAGTAGTTAGAGTAAGGAAGATATGATTATCTATAATATATTTATAGATAGATAGATAGATAGATAGATAGATAGTTATATATATATATATATATATATATATATATATATATATATAGATATATATATATATATAGATAGTATATATATATATAGATAGATAGATAGATAGATAGATAGATAGATAGATAGATAGATAGAATATACCTATCTATCTATCTTTCTATCTATATTTCTATATCTATATATATATATATCTATATATCTATATATATATATATATATATATATATATATATATATATATCTATATATATATATATATATAGATGTATATATAGATATAGATAGATAGAGATATATAGATAGATAGATAGAAAGAAAGAGATAGATAGATAGATTTAATAGATAGATAGATAGATAGATAGATAGATAGATAGATAGATAGATAGAGAGAGAGAGATACTAGAGTATAAGATAAGCAACCAGCAACTCAAACCTCCTGTTCATAAAGCAAAAACACAAGCCACCCAAGACAACGGTAAATTACCCACATACATGTGCCAATACAAGCATTCATTTATTAGCAATTAACCCTGCAATTTAAAAAAAATAATAATAATAAAAAATGCAGAACTTGAACACTGGTCATAAAACCTGCTTAACGAAATGTGCTGAAAACGAACATAAAAATCAGTAGGCACTTAAAAATAAAAAAATAAAAGAAAGAAATCAGCAGCCAGTAAATGCTCCTGGCTATAACCGACTACCACACACACACACCAATTGGAAATACATACAGAAGGCCCCTTGCTATCTGTACAGGTACAATTCACACCTTTGATAAAGCAATATAAAACGAATCAACTATCGATGAAGAGTAAAATAAAACCAACAAAAAACTAAAAACTAGTACACCTCTGGTAATTCTCAAGCAAAAAAAAAAAAAAAAAAATTGATAATTCTTTTTTTTTTTTTTTTTAAATAATTGTATAGATACATATTAAATACATATATTTATATATAAAAACATCAGATATATGTGCATCGTATATGTTGTTGGTGTATTTCCATTAATTTTATACAGGTGCGTTTACAAGCATTTAAATTATGATCTATCTACCTATCTATAATATATCTAGATGTGTATATATATATTAAGAAATTTAATATTTATCAATGTTACATAGATATAAATGATAGTGATATACATGTATCATACTAATATATATATATATATACTTAATTTAAAAACTTGTAAACTGCACCTGTATTAAAAAAATGATATGTGTATAAATACATTTTTTTAAATGTATCATAAATATATATACGTATATATATATAAATATATATATATATATTATATAAATATGTATGATACATAAACAATTTTTTTAATATACATATATATTTTTTTAAATAATATATTAAATAATATATATATATATATATATTTATGATACATTTAAAAAATGTATTTATATACATATCATTTTTTTAATACAGGTGCAGTTTGCAAGTTTTTAAATTAAAATATAATATATATATATATATTAGTATGATACATGTATATCACTATCATTTATATCTATGTAATATTGATAAATATTAAATCATTTCTTAATATATATATACACATCTAGATATATTTTAGATAGGTAGACAGATATATATATATATATATATACACTTAATTTAAAAACTTGTAAACTGCACCTGTATTAAATGAATGAAAATACACCAACAACAGCAAAAGCACCTGTTTTCCAGCAGGAAACACATCTAGGATATAAAATAAAATAAAATGGACCCGCCAACCAAACTTGTGTTTTAAATATTTTTATATGGATAGTGGTAGACATGGGCACAGTGCTCTCTCTTCTATGTTGTATATAGAAACAATTCGGTTGCTCGATAATCGATCTGTGTATAGTACACGAGCTTTCACCGCGTGCCACGTGCGCATAATAATAAGCCGATCAGGTCGCAGCTTCCTGTCCTCTGACAGCTGTCATCTGGAAGTGTCGCATTGTTTGTCGCTCACACATTATTATTCTGTAACTTCCGCACCGAGAATCTTGACATTACCTCTCCATATAGCTGACTATTTAAATGTAAACGCATGAGATAGGATAAAAGCAAATAACCCCCCAGGAGGAGCTGATGGGTGTTATAGGGCTATAGGAGTGTCCAGGGTTTCGACTTTGCGACATCAGGCTTGATTTACTATTAAATTAAGGGAAGTAATAGAGAGTGAATTTTAGTAAAAATCAGTTTTCACTTTAATCATATGTAAGGAAAAAGAATGTGATTTTTGCTAAGCAATCAATTGGGTGTAACAATTAAACACAGCTCACCTTTATTTACCAAGGGCCTGAATAATAATACTAATAATACTAATGCTGCTACTACTACTACTACTAATAATAATTATAATACTACTACTTCTACTAATAATAATTATAATACTACTACTACTAATACTAATAATTATAATACTACTACTTCTACTAATAATAATTATAATACTACTACTACTAATAATAATAATTATAATACTACTACTACTACTAATAATAATTATAATACTACTACTTCTACTAATAATAATTATAATACTACTACTACTACTAATAATAATTATAATACTACTACTTCTACTAATAATAATAATTATAATACTACTACTACTAATAATAATAATTATAATACTACTACTACTAATAATAATAATTATAATACTACTACTTCTACTAATAATAATTATAATACTACTACTACTACTAATAATAATAATTATAATACTACTACTACAACTAATACTACTACTACTACTACTACTACTACTAATAATACTACTAATAATAATAATAATAATAATATTATTATTATTATTATTATTATTAATAATAATAATAGTAATAATAATACTACTACTAATAATAATAATAATAATAATATTAATAATAATAATAATAATAGTTATAATAATACTACTACTACTAATAATAATAATAATAATAATTATTATTATATTATTATTATTATTATTATTTAGAGACCCTTGATAAATAAGGGAAAGTTGTGTTCAATTGTTATACCCAATTTGCTTAGCAAAATTCATGTTCTATGTATTTTCCTTACATGTGATTA
>CM053033.1:14085492-14090492 GCA_028564925.1 Lithobates sylvaticus | reverse complement strand
TAATATATCCCCAATCCCCCTAATTTCATATATCCCCAATCCCCCTAATGTCATATATCCCCAATCCCCCTAATGTCATATATCCCCAATCACCCAAATGTCATATATCCCCAATCCCCCTAATGTCATATATCCCCAATCCCCCTAATGTCATATATCCCCAATCCCCCTAATGTCATATATCCCCAATCCCCCTAATGTCATATATCCCCAATCCCCCTAATGTCCTATATTCCCAATCTCCAGAATGTCATATATCCCCAATCCCCCTAATGTCATATATCCCCAATCCCCCTAATGTCATAAATCCCCAATCCCCCTAATGTCATATATTCCCAATCTCCAGAATGTCATATATCCCCAATCCCCCTAATTTCATAAATCCCCAACTCCCTAATGTCATATATCCCCAATCCCCCTAATGTCATATATCCCCAATCCCCCTAATGTCATATATCCCCTATCCCCCTAATGTCATATATCCCCAATCCCCCTAATGTCATATATCCCCAATCCCCCTAATGTCACATATGCCCAATCCCCCTAATGTCATATATTCCCAATCCCCCTAATGTCATATATTTCCAATCCCCCTAATGTTATATATCCCCAATCCCCCTAATGTCATATATCCCCAATCCCCCTAATGTCATATATTCCCGAACTCTATAATGTCATATATTCCCAATCCCCCTAATGTCATATATGCCCAATTCCCCTAATGTCATATATCCCCAATCCCCCTAATGTCATATATTCTCAATCCCCCTAATGTCATATATTCTCAATCTCTAGAATGTTATAGAGGCCCCACTCCCCATAATGTCATATATCCCCAATCTTCATGATGTCATATATCCCCAATCTTCATGTAATATATTCCCAATCTCCATAATGTCATATAGCCCTGGTCTCCATAATATAGTACCGTATATCCCCAATCTTCATAACATCACAGAGTCCCAATCCCCAGAGTGTCATAAAGCCCCAATGTCCAGAATGTAATATATCCCCAATACAATGTCATATATACCTAATCTCTAGAATGTCATAGAGCCCCCCCCCCCCCCCCCCAACCTCCATAATGTCATATATCTGCAGAATGTCATACATTTCTCATCTCTATATGCCATATATCCCCAGTCTCCATAATGTCATAGACCCCCATAATGTCATAGACCCCCATCTCCATAATGTCATATAGACCCCCATCTCCATAATGTCATAGACCCCCATAATGTCATAGACCCCATCTCCATAATGTCATATAGACCCCCATCTCCATAATGTCATAGACCCCCATCTCCATAATGTCATAGACCCCCATAATGTCATAGACCCCATCTCCATAATGTCATATAGACCCCCATCTCCATAATGTCATAGACCCCCATCTCCTTAATGTCATATAGACCCCATCTCCATAATGTCATAGACCCCCATCTCCATAATGTCATAGACCCCCATAATGTCATAGACCCCATCTCCATAATGTCATAGACCCCCATAATGTCATAGGCCCCCATCTCCATAATGTCATAGACCCCCATCTCCATAATGTCATAGACCCCCATCTCCATAATGTCATAGACCCCCATCTCCATAATGTCATAGACCCCCATAATGTCATAGACCCCCATCTCCATAATGTCATAGGCCCCCCATCTCCATAATGTCATAGAACCCCATCTCCATAATGTCATAGACCCCCATCTCCATAATGTCATAGACCCCCATCTCCATAATGTCATAGACCCCCATCTCCATAATGTCATGTACTCCCAAGATTTAGAATGCCATATAATCCCAAACTTCATAATATCAGATCTCCAGAAAAAGTATTTATTTGACACACAACTATTTCCAACGTGCACCTCTTAAGGCTACAGATCCATTCACAGAATTCAGTTCACAGACAGGGATAACGATCTGTATTTTCAGCTGTCATTTTATTATCTTATTGGGCTAAAAAAATAACTTATTTTTTGTGTGGAGATAAAATGGATCTTTACACTGCATGCGTTAGCCCGGAGGGGTCCAAGAGCCTGAGGATAACGATCTTTACTTAAAAATTGAATTGGACTAAAGAAGAAAAAAAAAGAACTCACCTTGGTGAAAATAGGGATCCTTATACTGGTGTGTTGGGCTGGAATGGTCCTTGAACCCCATAAGGATAATAGGGATCAGCTGTCATTTTATTATCTTATTGGGCTAAAAAAATAACTTATTTTTTTTTTTTTGGGGGGGGGGGGGATCTTTAAACTGGTGCGTTGGCCTGGAAGGGTCCAAGAGCCTAAGGATAACGATCTTTATTTTAAAATTTCATTGGACTAAAAAAAGAGAAAAAAAAAAAGAACTCACCTTGGTGAAAATAAGGATCCCTATACTGGTGTGTTGGGCTGGAATGCTCCTTGAACCCCATAAGGATAATAGGGATCAGCTGTCATTTTTCAAAATCTCACTGGACTGAATTGAACATAACTGTCACTTTTGTGGAAATTAGGACATGAGTCCAAGGATAAGGATCGCTATTTCCACCTATGTGCTCTGTCATTGCCAAAAGGCACTGGACTCAACTAAACAGAACTGTCACTTTCGTAAAAATAAAATAAAAATAAGGATCCTTATCCTGCTGTGCTTTGTGAATCGAGCTCAGATGTTGGTATTTGTTCACATCAACCCCCGAGCATATAAAGATCTTTATTAGAAGCTGTGGCTTTAAAATCTCATTGGACTCAATAGAACTGTCACTTTTGTTGCAATAAAGGATATGTTAGCTTTGTTAATGGAGGATAGGGATCGTTATTTGCAGCTAAACTGTCAATGATACGATCGCCTTGGACTCAGTTTAACAGAACTGTCACTTTTGTTGCAATTAGGAACTTTTGATGTGTTTTAGGTTTGTTAATGGAGAATAAGAAACGATATATTTTATTTTTTTTTGCAATAAGGATCCTAGTGTGTTAAACTGTTGTAATAGAGGATAGGGATCGCTATTTCCAGTTATGTGACTGTCAATGTTTAGATCGAATTGGACTCAATTAAACAGAACTGTCACTTTTGTTGCAACATGGATGTGTTAGCTTTGTTAATGGAGGATAGGGATCGTTATTTGCAGCTAAACTGTCAATGTTTAGATCGCATTGGACTCAATTAAACTGAACTGTCACTTTTGTTGCAATAGGGAGGGGTTAGCTTTGTTAATGGAGGATAGAGATCGTTATTTTTTTTTTATTTTTTGCAATAAGGATCCTAGCGTGTTAAACTGTTGTAATGGAGGATAGGGATCGCTATTTCCAGTTATGTGACTGTCAATGTTTAGATCGCATTGGACTCATTTGAACAGAACTGTCACTTTTGTTGCAATAAGGATCCTAGTGTGTTAACTGCGTTAATGGAGGATAGGGATCGTTATTTGCAGCTAAACTGTCAATGTTTAGATCGCATTGGACTTAATTAAACTGAACTGTCACTTTTGTTGCAATAAAGGATGTGTTAGCTTTGTTAATGGAGGATAGAGATCGTTATTTGCAGCTAAACTGTCAATTATTCGATCGCCTTTGACTCAGTTGAACAGAACTGCCACTTTTGTTGCAATAAGGAACTTTTGATGTGTTTTAGGTTTGTTAATGGAGAATAAGGATCGATATTTCCAGATACCTGAAGTCATATTCTTAATCAAATGCCATTTGAACAGAACTGTCTGTTTTGTCGCAGAGGGTCCTGCTATGTTAGCTTTGCTAATGGAGAATAAAGGATCGCTATAGCTGGTGGCTGTAGTTTTTCAGATGCAATTGAACAGAACTGTCACTTATGTGAAAATGAGAATGCTAGAGCCTTGTGAATTAATAAGGATCGCTATTTTCAAGTATGTAACTGTCACTTTCAGATCGCATTGGACTCAATTGCACAAAACTGTCACTTATGTGAAAATGAGAATAGAGCTTTGTGAATTAAGGATAAGGATCGCTATTTTCAAGTATGTAACTGTCACTTTCAGATCGCAAATTGAACAGAACTGTCACTTATGTGAAAAATAAGGTTGCTATCTTTGTGAATGAAGCCTAGGGATCGCTATTTTTCAAGCCTATAACTGTCACTTTCAGATCGACTCGATTGAACAGAACTGCCACTTATGTGAAAAATAAGGTTGCTATCTTTGTGAATGAAGCCTCAGGATCGCTATTTTTCAAGCCTATAACTGTCACTTTCAGATCGCATTGGACTCGATAGAACAGAACTGTCACTTATGAGAAAAAAGAGAATGCTATAGCTTTGTGAATGAAGCCTAAGGATAAAGATGGCTATTTTTTTTCCAAGCCTATAACTGTCACTTTCAGATCGCATTGGACCCAAATGAACAGAAACTGTCACTTCTGTCGCTATAAGGACCCTGATATGTCAGCTCTGTAAATGGAGAATAATGATCGCTATTTCAGTGATTCGAGTGAGTACTCGACTGAGCCGAACTGTCACTTTTGTGAAAAGTAGGATGAATGAAGCCTCAGGATGAGGATCTCTACTTTCTCCTGTGTAACTGTCATTTTCTGTTCCCGCTGAACTGTCACTTTTAGGAAAATAAGGTTCTGGTGTGCGATAGCTTTTGTGAATGAAGCCTCAGGATAAGGATCGCTATTCTCTCCTATAGTAACTGTCACTTTCTGAGCAGAACTGTCACTTTGCACGGTGTGCTAGCTTTGTGAATGGGGTTTCAGTGATGTACAGATTTTTTGGGGGGTGTCCTCATTAACCCTTTTGTGTACAGAGGTGAGAATGGAAGGAGAAGGGAGCCTCACCTTTCCTGCAGGGTCCAGTTCTGGGTCCAGGTTGGTGCCCTCTGAATGAGGGGCCACATTCTCATTTTTCCAGTACATGGGGGCAGAGCGGTGCCAGGGCTAGCAGGGGGCTAAGAAGCAGCTGGGTCCAGATTGGAGGGGGGGAGGGGGGGATGGGGAGATGGGGGGTACAATCCACACAGTGTTCAGGCTCTGGTAGAGGGG
>CM053033.1:14035492-14080492 GCA_028564925.1 Lithobates sylvaticus | reverse complement strand
AATATAAAGGGAGACGGTACAGTTTAAATACAATACAATAAAATACAAGAGGGTTAAGAGGGCCCTGCTCATAAGAGCTTACAATCTAATTGAATGTGCACTTTGCTTAGTGGGGCTGCTGCGTTCAGATGTGGCTAAATGCCGCGTGGACGCAGCCGCGCCCTGCGCTATGGCCGCAAACAAACCAGACAGTTATCCAGGAACGTCATCCATGGACCCAAACTGTCTGTGCTCAGGGCCAGTGGAATAAACAGTTACATGTGAACAGCAGCAGCTCCGGTCATTAGAGAATCCGGCTGCCCGGTTGCTCTCAGCAGCTAACGGCACACGGCGCGTGCATGGGGGGTGAAGCTTCTCTCTGCCAGCCAGTGAAGAGCCAATCACCCGTGTGATTGGGCCCTTAGTAACTCAACTCCGCCCACTAGGGCTCCTTTCATGGGTGTTTATGGGTTACTTTTAATCAACGCATTTTGTTTCTGCTGGGCATAGAAAAAAGGGGTGTTTATGTATGTCCTCAGACTCCTCCCCCGTCATCCCAACCGGGGCAATCATTGACCCCAAACAAGGGAGCTCAGAACTCCTCACCTGCGCATTTATTAATCAGTTGATGTAAATCTTGTTTTTATGAGGTTGTTTTTTTTTAACCCCTTCAATACCGGGCACCCCCCTCCCCCCTTCCTGCTCAGGTGCCAATTTTCAGCTCTCTCAAACTTTGAATGACAATTACACGGTCATGTAACGCTGTACTCACATGACATATCATTTTATTTGCCCACAAATAGATCTTTCTTTTGGTGGTATTTGATCACCACTGGGGTTTTTTTTTATTTGCTAAACAAATAAAAAGACTGAAAATTTTGCAGGCGCTATTGCGCTAAAAATAGCGCCTGCAAACTGACCTGAAACAGCCGTTGCTGTGTCTTCAGTGTGAAATCCTGAGGGCTTCCACACTGGAGCGGTGCGCTTGCAGGACGCTGAAAAATGTCCTGCAAGCCGTATCTTTGGTGCGCTGTAGGAGCCGTGTATTTACCGCTCCTAAAGCGCCCCCTCCCATTGAAAACAATGGGGCAGCGCTCCGAACCCGCCCGCAAAGCGCCGCTGGAGCAGCGCTTTGCGGGCGGTATTAACCCTTTTTCGACCGCTCGCGGGGGTAAAACCGCCCCGCCAGCGGCCGAAATGCGCCGCTAAAACGACGGTAAAGCGGCGCTAAATATAGCGCCGCTTTACCTCCAGCGCACCCAGCGCCTCGGTGTGAAAGTAGCCTTATAGAATTTTGTAAATACATTTTCTCTTTCACTGATGGGCACTGATGATGAGGTACTGATATGCAGCACTGATGAGCACTGATAGGTGGTACTGATGGGCACTGATATGCAGCACTAATGGGCACTGATATGCAGCACTAATGAGCAATGATAGGCGGCAGTGATGGGCACTGATATGCAGCACTGATGAGCACTGATATGCAGCACTGATGGGCACTGATAGATGGCACTGATGAGCAGTGATAGGCAGTACTAATTGGCACTGATAGGCAGTACTGATGGGCACTGATAGGCAGCACTGATGGGCACTGATATGTGGCACTGATAGGTGGCACTGATGGGCACTGATATGCAGCACTGATGAGCACTGATAGGTGGCACTGATGGGCACTGATATGCAGCACTAATGGGCACTGATATGCAGCACTGATGAGCAATGATAGGCGGCACTTATATGCAGCACTAATGGGCACTGATATGCAGCACTGATGAGCACTGATATGCAGCACTGGTATGTGGCACTGATGAGCACTGATATGTGGCACTGATGAGCACTGATATGCAGCACTAATGAGCACTGATAGGTGACACTGATGAGCACTGATATGCAGCACTGATGGGCACTGATAGGTGGCACTGTTGAGCAGTGATAGGCAGTACTAATTGGCACTGATAGGCAGTACTGATGGGCACTGATAGGCAGCACTGATGGGCACTGATAGGTGGCACTGATGGGCACTGATAGGTGGCATTGAGGGACACTGATAGTTTGCACTGATGAGCACTAATATGCAGAACTGATGGGCACTGATAGGTGGCACTAATGGGCACTGATAAGTGGCACTGATGGGTACTGCTAGATGACACTGATAAGCAGCACTGATAGGCAGCACTGACAAGCATTACTATCGGGCACTGTCTGGCATCCCTGATAGGCACTGATTGGCAATCCTGATGGACACGGATTGGCACCCCTGGTGGGCACTTGTGGGCATCCTTGTGGGCACTGCTGCTGGGTCTGCACTGATAATCAATACTCTGAATAGTGCAGACCCCTGGATTGGATCTATATTTATCTATCTATCTCTATATATATATATATACAGTATACACAATATTATCAAAAGTATTGGGACACCTGCCTTTACAGGCACATGAACTTTAATGGCATTGCAGACTTCGTCCGTAGGGTTCAATATTGAGTTGGCCCACCCTTTACAGCTAAAATAAAATAAAAATAAATGTAATAAAATATAATAGATACATATTGTAAAATATAATAAAAAATAAATGTAATAAAATATAATAGATACATATTGTAAAATAAAAACAAAGTAATTCTAAAACGAAATTAAAATGAAAGGTTGGTAGTAAGGCCTATGGCATCGATGTGGAGAGAAGACGGGTACAATAAAATGTTGACTCATGAAGAAGAACTGTGAGAGCTGCAGGTCGGGTTTTGGGTGATCCTTCCCGTCTTCTAGTGCAGGAAGATCCAATAATCAGGGTACTCGATCAACTAAAACGTATGTCATGCTCCATCTCTGTGCCACGGCTTTGTTGATCAACAAGACCATGTGGTCACAATCATGTGGCTTTTGTTTATGAACTAAAGGCATAATCATCCGGCCAAGCAAGAACATGTTGATCACATGGCTTTTGTTTATAGACATAAGTCATGTGATCAGAAGGTCCTCACTTGACCTAGTGATGATCATCAAAGGCTTTGCAGATAAACTCGTACTGCGGTGGAGTCAATAGACTACCTATCCATTGGAGGACCCCATCCCCCCCCCCCCCCCCCCCCCCCAAAGGACAGTTGTGTTTTTTTTTTACGGTGTACAAAGCCACGGCTCATCATCTTTTCATTGCACTGTACCTTCCGAACTTTAGAGGAACTCTAGAAGCCTAAAATGTATCTAAACCCAAAGTGCCAAAAATACCTCCAACCTCCCATAGTGCCAGCCAACTTCCCATAGTGGCCCACAGTGCCCCTTAAGCTATCCCAGTTCATCCAGGCCTCCTAATAGCCCCCCACAGTGCCCCCTAGCTTGCTGCACAGTCTTCAATCCCCCATAGTGCCCTTCACAGTGTCCCACGGTGCCCCTCAGCTCTCGCAGTGCCCCCCAGCCTTCACAGTGCCCTCTATTTTCCCACAATGCCTTCCAAAGCCTCCAGCCTCCTGAAGAGAGTTCCAGCTCCTTCCAGAGACCCCATCATGTGGATCCCCTAACCTCCCATACTTCCTCATAGCTCCCATAGTCCCACCCAACATCTCATATTGGCCTGCAGTGCCTTTCAAGCTCTCACAGTTCACCCATGCCCTCTAATAGCCCCCACAGTGCCCCCTAGCTTGTTGCAGAGCCTTCAATACCCCCACAGTGTCCCACACTGCACCCCAGCCCTCACAGTGTCTTCCATTCTCCCACAATGCCCTCCAAAGCCTCCAGACTTCTGAAGAGAGCCCCAGCTCCCTCCAGAGACCCCATCATGTGCATCCCCTAACCTCTCAGAGTGCCTCCCAGCTCCCATAGTGCCAACCAACCTCTCATATTGGCCCGCAGTGCCTCTCAAGCTCTCACAGTTTGCCCAGGCCCCCTAATAGCCCTCCACAGTGCTCCCTAGCTTGCTGCAGAGCCTTCAACCCCCATGTCCCCCACAGTTTCCAACAGTACCCCCCAGCCTTCACAGTGCCCTCCATTCTCCCACAATGCCCTTTGAAGCCTCCAGCCTTCTGATGAGAGCCCAAGCTCCCTCCAGAGACCCCATCTTGTGAATTCCCTAACCTCCCATAGTGGCTCCCAGCTCCCATAGTGCCACCCAACCTCTCATGTTGGCCTGCAGTGCCCCTTAAGATCTCACAGTTTGCCCAGGCCCCCACAGTGCCCCCTAGCTTGCTGCAGAGCCTTCAACCCACCCTAGTGCCCCCAAAGTGTAACCCCCCAGCCCTCACAATGTCACCCAGCCCTCGCACTGTCCTCTATTCTCCCACAATTCCCTCTAAAGCCTCCAGGCTTCTGAACAGAGCCCCAGCTACCTCCAGAGACCCTCATCTTGTAGATTCCCTAACCTCCCATAGTGCCACCCAACCTCTCATTGTGGCCCACAGTGCCCTTCAAGTTCTCACAGTTTATCCAGGCCCCCTAATAGCCCCCACACTGCCTCTTAGCAGAGCCTTCAATACCCCCATAGTGCGCCCACAGTGTCCCACACTGCCCCTCAGCTCTCACAGTGTCCTCCATTCTCCCACAATGCCCTCCAAAGCCTCCAGGTTTCTGAACGGAGCCCCAGCTCCCTCTAGAGACCCCATCCTGTGGATCCCCTAACCTCCCATAATGCCTTCCAGCTCCCATAGTGCCACCCAATCTCTCATATTGACCCGCTGTGCCCCTTAAGATCTCACAGTTTGCCCAGGTCCCCACAGTGCCCCCTAGCTTGCTGCAGAGCCTTCAACCAACCATAGTGCCCCCAAAGTGTCCCACAGTACCCCCCCAGCCCTCACAGTTCCCTCTATTCTCCCACAATTCCCACTAAAGCCTCCAGGCTTCTGAGCAGAGCCCCAGCTACCTCCAGAGACCCCCATTTTGTGTATTCCCTAATCTCCCATAGTGCCTTCCAGCTCCAATAGTGCCAACCAACCTCTCATTGATGCCCACAGTGCCCTTCAAGTTCTCACAGTTCATCCAGGCCCCCTAATAGCTATCACACTGCCTCCTAGCTTGCTGCAGAGCCTTCAATACCCCCATAGTGCCCCCCACAGTGTCCCACACTGCCCCTCTGCCCTCACAGTGCCCTCCATTCTCCCACAATGCCATCCAAAGCCTCCAGGTTTCTGAACGGAGCCCCAGCTCCCTCTAGATACCCCATCCTGTGGATCCCCTAACCTCCCATAATGCCTCCCAGCTCCCATAGTGCCACCCAACCTCTCATATTGGCCCGCAGTGCCCCTTAAGCTCTCACATTTTGCCCAGGTGCACTAATAGCCTCCACAGTGCCCCCTAGCTTTTTGCAATGCCTTAACACCCCCCCACCCATAGTGTCCCCCACTGTTTCCTACAGTGCCTTACATTCTCCCACAATGCCCTCCAAAGCCTCCAGCCTTCTGAGGAGAGCTCCAGCTAACTCCAGAGACTCCTACCCCCGACAGTTGCCCCCAGATCCCTCCAGAGACCCCATCCCCCACAGATTCTCCCAACTCACTCCAGAGACCCCATCCTCTCCAGTTGCCCCCAGAGACCCCATCCCCCACAGTTGCCCCAAGCTCCCTGTAGAGACTCCACCACCACAGTTGCCCGCAGTTCCCTCCAGAGACCCCACCCCACAATTGCCCCAAGCTCCCTGCAGAGACCCCATCCCCCACAGTTGCCCCAAGCTCCCTGTAGAGACTCCACCACCACAGTTGCCCGCAGTTCCCTCCAGAGACCCCACCCCACAATTGCCCCAAGCTCCCTGCAGAGACTCCACCCCCACAGTTGCCGGCAGATCCCTCCAGAGACCCCCCCCCACACAATTGCCCCCAGCTCCCTTGAGAAACCTCCTAGAGGCCATCATATCTGCTGCAGAGTCCCCTAACCCCATCAAGAAACTCCATCCTTTCACTGTGACACTCTAGCCTCACCCGGAGCCTTTCCGGAACTTCAATACATATTTTGTATTCCCAAACTTTTATTGCCGGTGTACAAACCTTTTTTTTTTCTGTTGGGGGGTGCAAAGTTTTGGAAGAATTTACCAGGCCCTGGTCTCAATAGGCTTGAGAACCCCCTTCCCTAGCGAATGCGTATTCTACGTCCAACAGCCTTCTTTATTTTCCAGAATGCATTATGTAATGTACGACCCTGAGATGACAATGCTTTATAAATGAGAGTATCGCATGCTAGTCTGATTTGGTGTAGAACATCCAGGCCCCTTCGGTAATATGATAATTCCACACAGATCCTGCGAGCTCCAACATAAAGGACCTGCACACAGAAACCCGATATGATGAAGTCCCGCAAATTATGTTCGTTTTTTATTCGATGTGACAACTTAATTGCCCTGCACAACAAGAATCAGATGAAAGCCCCCTTTATAAATAAGATCAAGTTTAGATCTAGATCAAGAAAATTGCTAACCCTATTTAAATTAAGAACATAATATTTTTTTGCTAAGATTTCAAGTTTGCTTTCAATATTGAAAATCTGTAGAAATAAAAAAATAAATAAAAAATAGTTCCACAGAATCATAATGCATATAAAAAACAAAAGCTAGATAAAAAGCATCAAGAAGTTTTGAATTATTTTGTATTTTAGTTTTAGTTATTTTGTATTATAGTTTTAATTATTTTGTATTATCATTTAAGTTCTTTTGTATTTTAGTTTTAGTTATTTTATATCTTAGTTTCAGTAAATAAAGAAAATAGACATGGGCATCATTCAAACGATACATACAAAGCCGATAGAAATAACCGGAGAACCCCCAGTATCCTACAATGTTTTCTATTTTAGTTTTAGTGATTATGTAACTTGGTTTAAATTATTTTGTATTTTAGTCTTAATTATTTTGTATTTTAATTATTTTGTATTTCAGTTTTAATTATTTTGTATTTTAACCACATGCCGACTGGGCCATAGCCGAAAGACGGCTACAGCGCGGTCGGCTTATTCTGGGTGGACGTCCTCCCAGAATCTTGCTCCCGCACGCCCCCTGGGGCGCGCACTCGGGAACATCCGTGACTGATAGCGGGCGTTTATCACGTGATCGCTCCATCAAATGATGGAGCGATCACATGTAAACAAACCAGCGTCACGTCATGACGCCAGTTCCTCCCTCCATTCTCTATACCGATCGGTACAGTGAGAGGGGAGAAGCGGAGAGGGGGAGAGATGGCAGCAGCGCTGTGGGCTGGATGTGTAGTGCCCACAGTGCTGCTCAATGACAGTACTGTGCAACACTGTGCCATACTCTGCCAATACTGTGCAATACTCTGCCAATACTGTGCAATACTCTGCCAAATACTGTGCAATACTCTGCCAACACTGTGCAATACTCTGCCAATACTGTGCAATACTCTGCCAACACTGTGCAATACTCTGCCAACACTGTGCAATACTCTGCCAACACTGTGCAATACTCTGCCAATACTGTGCAATACTCTACCAATACTGTGCAATACTCTGCCAATACTGTGCAATACTCTGCCAATACTGTGCAATACTCTGCCAATACTGTGCAATACTCTGCCAACACTGCAATACTCTGACAATACTCTGCAATAAATTTTTATAGAAACAAAGAATTTTTATTTATTTTTTTACCGAATTTTCAGTCTTTTTTGATTTAGAGTGCAAAAAATAAAAAACCCAACGGTGATTAAATACCACCAAAAGAATGCACTATTTGTGTGAAAAAAAGGACAAAATGTTGCATGACTGAGTAATTGTCATTCAAAGTGTGAGAGCACCGAAAGCTGAAAATTGGTTTGGTTAGGAAGGGGGTTTAAGTGCCCAGGGGTCAAGTGGTTAATTATTTTGTATTTTAGCTATATTGTATTTTAGTTTTAGTTGTTTTATATCTTAGTTTCAGTAAATAAAGAAAATAGACATGGGCATCATACAAAGTTGAAAGACATGACCGCAGAACCCCCAGTATCCTACAATATTTTCTATTTTAGTTTTAGTTATTATGTAACTTGGTTTAAGACATTTTGTATTTTAGTTTTAATTATTTTGTATTTTAACTATTTTTTATTTTAGTTATAGCTATTTTGTATTTTAGTTTTAATTATTTCGTTTTTTAATTATTTTGTATTTTAGTTTGAATTATTTTGTATTTTAGTTTTAGCTATTTTGTATTTTAGTTTGAATTATTTTGTATTTGAATTATTTTGTATTTTTTAGTTATTTTGCATTTTAATTTGAATTATTTAGTATTTTAGTTTTAGTTATTTTTATTTTTATTATTTTGTATTTTAGTTATTTTGTATTTTAGTTTGAATTATTTTGTATTTTAATTATTTTTTATTTTAGTTTTAGCTATTTTGTATTTTAATTATTTTGTATTTTAACAATTTTTTTATTTTAGTTTTAACTATAAATATATTAGCTATTTACGACTAAATTGAATACGATGACTTCCTTCTCCTGGGTAGGGCGGCCCATTGAAATTAATGGACTGCCCTACACTCAGCACACACAGATGTCAACCAAGGCTAAGATAGACATGTGCAATTCGTTTCATCCAGAATAATTTTTTTAACGAATTTCAACAAATTAGAATTAACGAAATTCGTTAATTCTAATTTGTTGAAATTCGTTAAAAAAATTATTCTGGATGAAACGAATTGCACATGTCTTTTTCAAAAATAACGAATGTCGCATCTAAACGAATGGAACATAACAAATTACTTTTTATTATTAATTATTATTAATTTTTTTACGTTCCATTCATTTAGATACGGCATTCGTTATTTTGGATAATTTAAATAGTTTTGTTAAGTTATTATTTCAGATTTTCCTTTCTTGTTTTCGGATTACCAAATTTTTGAATCTCCGAATTCTAGAATTTCCAAATCTTTTTATTATTTTGTTAAGTTTATTTTATTTTAGTTTGATTTTTTGTTTTTGTTTTAGTTATTTTTATTTTAAATTTTTGTATTTTAGTTATTTTGTATTTTAATTTGAAATGTTTTTATTATTTTGTATTTTAGTTATTTTTTATTTTAGTTTTAATTATTTTGTATTTTAGTTTTTGTTATTTTGTATTTTTTAATTATTTTAATTATTTTAAGTTATTTTGTATTTTAGTTTTAACTATTTTGTATTTTAAATATTTTGTATTTTAACTATTTTGTATTTTAGTTTTAGCTATTTTGTATTTTAATTATTTTGTATTTTAAAACTATTTTTTTTATTTTAGTTTTATTTATTAATTTTGTATTTTAGTTTTAACTATTTTGTATTTTAACTATTTTGTATTTTTTTTAATATTAATTATTATTAATTTTTTTACGTTCCATTCATTTAGATACGGCATTCCTTATTTTGGATAATCCGGAACGTCAGATAAATTTCGTATACGTTACGTTCGCTAACAAACAATAGCGGCTGCTATCCTCGGAGCAGGGGCGGACTGACCAATCGGCCACTTCCCGAGGGCCCCGGGCCACTAGGGGGCCCCATCAGGGTTGCCAGCCTCAGTAAAACCAGGGACAGTATGTAAAAATCTGTGTTTTTTTTACATCTGTTTCTGAAATGTCCCTTACCGACATCCTTTTGGTCTAAAAATCCAGAGATGATATCTGCCCCACCTCTCCAGTACCTTCTCAGCCAATAGAAACGTGTCTGTGTATACTGTGTGATTGTATACTGTGTGGCCTCATCTCTGATTGCTTGGGGGGGCCCCATAATCTCCTATTGCCTGGGGGCCCCATAATCTCCTATCGCCCGGGGGCCCCATGAGTTGTCAGTCCGCCCCTGCCTCGGAGTTGTGGCCAGCTCTGTGCAGACCAAAAAGGTAGAAAGCAGAGAGAGAAGGAAGCGCCAGCTAAGTGTAGTATCCCAGTAAAACCTTTTTAATGTAGACAGATTAAAAACACTCACCAGAATACAGTGGAACCCTGGATTATGAGCATAATCCTAATAAAACTTCCATAGAAATCAATGGAAACGAAGATAATGTGTTCCGCATTGACTTCTAGTGCATGCAATACCGCGTGTGGACAGAGGTGGGGGGGGGGGGGCGCCAGAGAGCCTCAGAAATACTTGGGGACAGTTCGGCTGAACTCGGAAGGGCTCGGGAACGGAGTAGTTCCCAGTGTTTCCGAACTGCTCCGAACCGTTACGAATGTCACCAGCGCCCCCCACACATCTGGCCAAATGCGGTACTGCACAGCCCATTAGCTTGAATTCTGCTCGTTTTGCGAGACAACACACAAGTTGCTCGTCTTTCAAAACGTTCGCTAACCGTGTTATTCGTTAACCAAGGTTCCACTGTAATTATATATTTATATATATATATATTACACACACACACACACACACACACATTATATATATATATATATACACACACACACACACACACACACATACATACATACATAAATATATATACACATGCACACAGTGGAACCTTGGATTACGAGGATAATCCGTTCCAGGAGAATGCTTGTAATCCAAAGCACTCGCATATCAAAGCGAGTTTCCCCATAGAAGTCAATGGAAACGAAGATAATTCATTCCGCATTGACTTCTTTTGCATGCAATACCGCATGTGGCCAGAGGTGGGGGGGAGGACAGCTCGGCTGAACATGGAAACCCTCGGAAACTGAGTATTTCCAAGTATTTCCGAACGGCTCTGAGTGTCACCGGCGCCCCCGCACATCTGGCCAAATGCGGTACTGCACACCCCATTGGCTCGAGTCCTTCTCGTTTTGCGAGATAACACTCGCAAACCGAGTCAGGATTTTTTTTTTTTTAAAGTTGCTAGTCTTTCAAAACGTTTGTTAACAGCGTTACTCGTTAACCAAGGTTCCACTGTATATTATATGTATGTATGTGTGTGTGTGTGTATATATATATATATATATATATATATATATATATATATATGTATGCACACACAGTGGAACCTTGGATTAGGAGCATAATCCATTCCAGGAGAATGCTACACTCGCATATCAAAGCGAGTTTCCCCATAGAAGTCAATGGAAACGAAGATAATTTGTTCCACATTGACTTCTATTACATGCAATACCGCATGTGGCCAGAGGTGGGGGGGGGGGGTGCCGGAGAACCTCGGAAATACTCGGGGACAGCTCGGCTGAACTCGGAAACAGAGTATTTCCGAGAGTTTCCGAGTGTCACCGGCGCCCCCCGCACCTCTGGCCAAATGCGGTACTGCACACCCCATTGGCTCAAATCCTGCTCGTCTTGCGAGACAACACTCGAAAACTGAGTCAGGATTTTAAAAAAAAAAAATAAAAAGTTGCTTGTCTTTCAAAGCGCTCGTTAACCGCGTTACTCGTAAACCAAGGTTCCACCGTAAAGCGTATTAAAAGCTCATCTGGTCACACTAGGTGTAATGTAGATCCTCCTACTACCATCCTGCAGGACCGCTGTCATCTGTTCCCGGCTGCTGGGCTTGGAGACGGCCGGCTCGGGAGCCAACTGTACATTTACTGCTACCCTGTTTCCCCGAAAATAAGACCTAGCGTGATTGTCGGTGATGGCTGCAATATAAGCCCTACCCCCAAATAAGCCCTAGTTAAAGTCCTTGTAGGTCTTATTTTCAGGGTAGGGCTTATTTTTGGGTAAACAGGGTAGGGCTTATTTGTGGGGTAGGGCTTATATTGCAGCCATCACCGACAATCACGCTAGGTCTTATTTTCGGGGAAACGGGGTAGCAGGCGGCACGGCCAGGCCCGGCAACGTACTGGTAGTAACCCCCAGGAAGCCACGTTGGAACGCATGGGGGAAGTGACGTCACCGGGCCTGTAGAAGTTGCCGAAAGTCTTGTTTCCCTTCTCGTCTGGTACCTCCTTTCCTTTCTGGTGACGTCACTTCCGCCCTGTGTTCCAGCTTGGCTTCCCGGGGGGCTCCGACCAGTACGTTGCCGAGGGCCGTGCCGCCTGCGAGCAGTAAATGGACGGTTAGCGGGCTGCAAGTGGATAAACGGCTCATCGCCAGAAAATAACATATACCGCATTCCGTTGAACCCCTCGATGTTCTTCCACTTTCAGATAAGTCAGGACACGATCATCAACACAACGTCACTACAATCAATACCGCTCATCAATAAAAACATATATTTGTGAATAATTCCATGTGCCTTTTATAATACATCAATTCGTGTTACATGATTCCATGTGATCAAAGCTGAACTCCAGGCAAACTTTGCAGCAATTGGCTCCTTGTCCTGCTTCTCCCCCTCCCAGTCTGAGCTCTGCTGTACAGGGACTGTTAGAGGTTGATGCCAGGTCAAAATTCAGATACATACACTGCTTGTATTAAAAAATAAAATAAAAAATACATATGATATAGTAAAGTGGTTCTAAAGGTGCGAGGTGCACAGTTAAGCCCAAGTAGGTGTAAGTCACCTCCGGGACTTATCTCAATTGCTTACACGCGACAGGTTTATTGCGCACCCACTCCAGCTGTGAGGAAAGAGAAGTGCACACAGTAGTTATGCCCACTCCTCTGCTGCCTATTCACAGAAGCCTTTGTATTTAATGAATGAGTTCACATAATACAAAGGCTTCTGTAAATGGGCATCAAGGTAAAAAATAAATAAAAAAAATCTTCTGCAAGCAGCTTCCCCCCATCATATACCTACTTGAGCCCGATCTTGATCCAGCAACGTGCATGTCAGCAGAGGCTGCTCCGGCTCTCTCTCCTCATTGGCCAGAGGCAGCAGCGACAGCCATTGGCTCCTGTCAATCACAGCTAGCGAGGAGAGAGCAGGGGCCAGGGCTGAGTTCTGTGTGTCAATGGACACAGTAGCTATGCCCACCACTGCCCTTTGCTGCCCATTCACAGAAAGGCTTCTGCGAATGGGCAGAATGCATTAAGATAAAAAAAAAAACCTTCTGTAAGCAGCTCCCCCCAAACATACTTACCTGAGCCAAATCTCGATCCAGCGCTGTGCACGAGAGCAGCGGCTCCTCTAGCTCTCTCCTCATTGGACAGAGAGGCAGCAGCGGAAGCCATTGGCTCAGGCTGCTTTCAATCACAGCCAGCGAGGAGAGAAGGGGGCAGGGCCAGGCTGCTCTCTGCGTGTCCATCGATTGACTTGGGAGGGAGCACATGAGTGCCCCAAAGCAAGCAGCTTGCTCTGGGGGCACTCAGTAGGGGGAGGGGCCTACAGCACCATCGGGGAACCCAAAAAGAGGAGGATCGGGGGTTGCTCTGTGCAAAAGGATTACACAGAGCAGGTAAGTACATGTTTAGAATCACTAATGATTACAGAGCTGCATAAACGTGTGCCTTTTAATCGACCTGGAGTTCAGCTTAAAGATCGTAATACCTTTAAATCAGCCGATCTTTAAAATGTTACGTTGCAATGGAGGTCAGTAATATCATACACTTTATATATAGTATATACATACAGTATCTTATTCCATTAAAAAGAAAAAAAAAATGAAATCTAAATATACAGTGTCTGTGTTCACTAAGCATTTCATTTACAGCAATCTTCATGGACTTCCCATTGGTGACTCTCCTGAGACACCCCGCCCTCGATGGATGGCGATCGGCAGTTCTGAATTCACAGGGTTAAGCCGGCCATAGACGGTTCGAATCTCGTCCGGTTCAGCAGTAACCGGCCAAGATTCAAACCATGAATAGGAAGGCTGAATGTACTGATCGATTGATCAACTAGGGTACAACCAGCCTGTTGGATTTTACATGTGATTGCTACCAGTGGGTGTTATAGACGCTAGCAATATTCACTGTCCCCCCCTGGCGTGGATGGCTTCCCCAGCCAGGAGAAAACAATGGCTCCACAGGAGGTATTCCCCTATCAACACTCATTCCCAAAATACAAAGGCTTCTGTAAATGGGCAACAGAGCGGAGGAGCCCTAAAATACATATTTTTTTGTATTTACGGGGGTTGTTCACGCTAGTGGTTGAGGGGCGGTAAAACCCAGAGGTTAAGCCACATTATTACCGCTGGGAGGGATTCTGCCATTATTCATAAAATACAAAGGCTTCTGTGAGTGGGCAACAGCCCTAAAATACACCTTTTTTGTTTTTACTGGGTTGTTTACGCTAGTGGTTGAGGGGCAGTAAAACCCAGAGGTTGAACCACATAAATTGCCACTGGGAGGGATTGCTCCATCACTCACGAAATACAAAGGCTTCTGTGAATGGGCAGCAGAGGGGAGGAGCCCTAAAACATAATTTGTGCATTTTAGGGCTCGTTCGCGCTAGTGGTTGAGAGGTGGTAAATCCCCCGCAGTTGAGCCACATTATCACCCCCCACCCCCTTTAGCTGCAGAGGCCAGGGGTGTACACATGCCTCAGTCACAAACAAACCAGGAATTATACCCCCCGTCACTGAATGGGTCATCTCTGCAAACTTGTGCAATACACACAGTTGTGGCACGCTACTGCGGGTTCAAGGGATTAAAGCGGGTGGTGAAGAGGTTATACAATGCCTTCTTCCCGCTGTCAATTGCTCTCTGAAGAGCAATGCAAGGTCGCTCTTCAGAGATCGAAGCACATGTGAACGAGCCCTTACTGCTTCACCAGTAAACTTTGCCACAGGCACAAAGCGAAGCATCTCCCCCATCGCATGTAAAGACCAAGAATTCAGCAACTTTGCAAAAAAGTGAGGGCACCCTGTGAATAAAGACCAACCAGGTGCATGTCACCTCCGGGACTTATTTCTAGTACTTTTATGTGAAAGGTTTATTACATTCCGGCTGTGAGAGGGCATAAGGAAAATACAGCAGCTATGCCCGCCCCTCCCTCTCTGCTGTCCATTCACAGAAGCCTTTGTATTTTGTGAGTGTGTTGACATAATACAAAGGCTTTTATGAATGAGCATGAGGAAGGGAGGGACGGGCATAGCAGCTGCAGTGATACCTACCCCTTCTCCTGCCCATTTACAGAAGCCTATGTATTTTGTCAATGTGCTCACATAATACAAAGGCTTCTGCGAATGGGTGAGGGAAGGGGCCGGCATAGCAGCTGCAGCGACTCTTCTGTTCAAGATGCAGAGCTCAGAAGAGAAGAGAAGCACACATAGCATGTATGTCTGGGCCTTCCCTGCTTCTGTCCAGTCACAGAAGAATTTGTATTTTGTGAACGAGATCACATAATACAAAAGGCTTCTATGAATGGCAGGAGGGAAGGGGTGGGCATAGCAGCGATACCTGTCCCTCCCCTCCTCCTATGTATTTTGTCAATGTGCTCATATAATATAGATTTCTATGACTGGGCAGAAGGAGGAGAGGAGCAGGCATAGCAGCTGCTCTCCCGTTTAAGATGCAGAGCTCAGTAGAGTAGAGAAGCACACACAGCAAATATGCTTTGGCCTCTCCTGCTTCTGCCCATTCACAGAAGCCTTTGTATTTTGTGTACGAGATCACATAATACAAAGGCTTCTGCGAATATGCAGAAGCAGGGGAGGGGCAGACATAGCAGGTCTCTCTGAGACCACAGTGAGCAGCGTTGCAGCTCCCAAAGTTATCTTCCTGGAGCACAATAAACCTGGCAGATGTGAATATTAGAGATAAGTCTAATGAGGTGCATGCCACCTCATAGACCTAACTCATGGAATCCCTGCAATTTTTGCAAAGTAGCTGAATTGGTAAGGGTGGGACGACTGGTGGGCAGACACACCGCTGAGGTTGCAGTCCAGGGCTGGACATGGCCAGATAAAGACTCCCAGGAGAGGTTCTGGGGCAGATCATCATACTATACAAACAGCAGTACCATTCAAAGGTATTCAACAGCAACCGACACTAATGAGGAGCACCTTATATCTTCCTGCCAGAAAGAACCTGCGTACCAGCCACCAGATTTTCATTTGGTCACGTGCATGTACCCCCTACTGTTCCTTTTTTGGGGGTTTATAACCACTTTAAAGGGTTAATAACCCCCACAACCAAAAATTTTACATATTGCAGCTTACCACTCAAATGTGTTGGCTGCGTTACTTTTTTTCCCCTCTGTTTTCACCTGGTGATTTGGCCAGTAACACACCTCCTGTATTAGAGGGCAACCCCGACTCTGCAGGAAGAAGCAACAGGGGGCACCCTTTGGACAGCAGTATTGTCCGACTGGAGGGAGGCGAGTGTTAAAAGACACACAGCAGCTATGCCTGCCCTTTCCATTCACAGAAGCCTTTGTATTTTGTGAATGCACTCACATAATACAAAGGCTTCTATAAATAGCAGGAGAAGGGAAGGGGGCAGGCATGGCAGCTGAAGCGATACCTGCCCCTCCCCTACTTCTGCGCATTCACAAAAGGCTTTGTATTTTGTCAATGCACTCACATAATACAAAGGCTTCTATAAATAGCAGGAGGAGGGAAGGGGGCAGGCATGGCAGCTGAAGCGATACCTGCCCCTCCCCTACTTCTGCGCATTCACAGAAGACTTTGTATTTAGTCAATGTGCTCACATAACACAAAGGCTTCTGTGAATGGCCAGCAGGGAGGGACGGGCATAGCAGCTGCTCTCCTAGCAGATTTATATACACTAACAAATTGAAGCCAAACTCCAGCTCACACTATATAAGCAGTTGCAGCTTTTTTTTCCCCCCTTCTGGGATAAAGTTTTTACATAAATTAAAGCTGATCATTTTAAGCACCCGTCAGTGGTAAATGGTTTGCCTCATCCCTGTAAACTAATAAATTCTGCTTGTGCTTTTACTGGCCGAATCACCAGATGAAAATAAAAGGGAAGAAAGCCTAAAAAAAAGAAGAAAACGAATGCAGCCGTCACATCTAAGAACTAGTAAGCTGCAATAAAACGAATGTTTGCTTTTGGGGTTTAATACTGCTTTAAAACTCCAAGGAAGCCGTAGTGATTACTAGTGCAGAAACTGCCAAACAATCTTTCCTTATTGAAGAAAGACCAGTGTATGGGCAGCTTAAGGCTCCGTTCACCCCTGTGCGACTCCGAAGTCATGCGATTTCCATTGCGACTTTGATGCAACTTTGGATGGGTGGGACTTGGATGCAACTTTGGCTGTGGACTGTTGCATTGATAACGTTAGGATGCGACTTTGTAGTCTCTACATTGCAGTCTATTGCACTCAAGTTGCATCAGAGTAGTGCAGGCACACTGTGAGTTAAGTCCAACTAGGTGCATGTCACCTCCGGGACTTATCCCTATTACTTATGTGTGACAGGTTTATTGCACTCTCTAAGGCACACATTTTGGCTGTGAGAGGAGAGAAGCACACACAGCAGGTATGCCTGTGCCGCCCATTCACAGAAGCCTTTGTATTTTGTGAATGAGTTCACATAATACAAAGGCTTCTGTGAATGGGCAGAAGGAGGGGAGGGGCAGTGAGTTAAGTCCAACTAGGTGCGTGTCACCTCCGGTACTTATCCCTATTACTTATTTGTGACAGGTTTATTACACTCCGGCTGTAAAAGGAGAGAAGCACACACAGCAGCTATGCCCACCCTTCCCTCTCTGCTGCCCATTTACAGAAGCCTTTGTATTTTGTCAATGTGCTCACATAATACAAAACCTTCTGTGAATACGCAGGAGAGGCAGGCATAGCAGCTGCAGAGGCTCTCCTGTTCAAGATGCAGCGCTCAGTAGAGAAGCACACACATAGCAGGTAGGCCTGGGTTTCCCCTGCTTCTGCCCATTCACAGAAGCCTTTGTATTTTGTGAACGAGATCACATAATACAAAGGCTTCTGTGAATGGGCAGAAGCAGGGGGAAGGGCAGGCATTGCAATTCTCTTGAATGAGCTGAGACCACAGAAAGCAGCTTTGGGCGCTCTGGAAGTTATCTCCCAGGGTACACTATAAACCTGTCTATGTGAATAATATAAATAATTCTACGAGGTGGCATGCACCTTGTTGTATGTAAAGGTTGCTAAATTTTTGATTGCAGAACAATCTTTCCTTTTTAAAGAGAGGCCAGTGTATGGGCAGAGACTTTGATGCAACTTTAGATGAGTTCGTCTTGGTGGGGACTTTGGCTGTTGACTGTTGCACTGATAACATTATGATGCGACTGCGACAGTTGCATTTCGTGGCACTCATGTCACATCAAAGTAGCGCAGAAAACCTTTTAAAGTCGCATAGATTTGAACGACTTCCATTGAAACACATGGGCTGCGAACTTGTCAGGCGACTTTAGGTGTCAGAAGTCGCATGACAGATCGCACAAGCATTATAGGAGCCTTAAGGAAAAAGTCATACTAACAAAACACACATTCCAACATACAAGAACGAAAGAAATAAAAAAACATATATTACAGAGCAGCCTCCCTCCAAAGAGGATTCAAGTCTTTGCTGTGGATAAAGGCGTGGCATGAGGTCTGCATTATTATTACAGGTATCAGAGTGTGTGTGTGCTCAGTCCCGCTCAGAAATCCGCAAGGACGCGATGATGTCATCTTTTAGATTTCCAGGAAACGCGAGAATACGGGATGCTCCTCTTCTTCTCCGACGCTTTGAAGTAAGAGTACGCCGGCTGGCCAGGTAACTCGCTGTCGGGATTTTCTTGCATCATTTTCAGCTTGGCCTCGATGGCTTTGATTTTAGCACTGACACTGCACCAAAAAAATAAAAAACACAACAGGTGAGAAAAAAATTTCAATACACAATCTCTCCTTTGCGGATTATTCACAGAAGCCTTTATATGCTGTGAATGTGCTCACATAATACAAAGGCTTCTGTGAATGGGAAGGGGGAGGGGAGGGCATAACTGCTGCAGCGATACCTGCCTCTCCACTTTTGCTGCCTATTCACAAAAGCCTTTGTATTATATGAATGAGCTCACATAATACAAAGGCTTCTATGAATGGGCAGGAGGAGGGAAGAGGCAGGCATAACAGCTGCAGCAACACCTGCCCCCTCCTGTCTATTCACAGAAGCCTTTGTATTTTGTCAATGTGCTCCCATAATACAAAGGCTTCTGTAAATGTCCCTTTAACTTTTTTTTTTTTGATCACTTTTATTGCTATTACAAAAAATGTAAACGTCCCTTGTGATAGAAATAAGCATGACAGGTCCTCTTTATGGAGAGATCTGAGGTAAAAAAGATCCCAAATTTCTTCTTTATCTGTAACCACTTGCCTGCCGGGCATTTTTACCCCGTTCCTGCCCAAGCCAGCTTTCGGCACCGTCACACTTAGAATGACAATTGCGCGGTCAATCATGGTACCCAAAGTAAATTTTTATCATTTTTTTTTTAACACAAATAGAGCTTTCTTTGGTGGCATTTAATCACTGCTGGGTTTTTGATTTTTTTTTGCAAAATAAACGAATTATGAAAAAAAATCCTAACATTTTCATAGTTTGTTATAAAATTTTGGAAACAGGTAATTTTTTTCCTTTCACTGGTGGGCACAGGTGATGCTACCTGAGTGGGGCTACACTGGTGGGCACAGGTGGGGCTACACTGGTGGGCACAGGTGGGGCTACACTGGTGGGGCTACACGGGTAAGGCTACACTGGTGGGCACTAGTGAGGAACAGGTGAGGCCGCACTGGTGGGCACAGGTGAGGCGGCACAGGTGAGGCCGCACTGGTGGGCACAGGTGAGGCCACACTGGTGGGCACAGGGGAGGCCACACTGGTGGGCACAGGGGAGGCCACACTGGTGGGCACAGGGGAGGCCACACTGGTGGGCACAGGGGAGGCCACACTGGTGGGCACAGGTGAGGCTACACTGGTGGGCACAGGTGAGGCTACACTGGTGGGCACAGGTGAGGCCACACTGGTGGGCACAGGTGAGGCCACACTGGTGGGCACAGGTGAGGCCACACTGGTGGGCACAGGTGAGGCCACACTGGTGGGCACAGGTGAGGCCTGTGCCCACCAGTAAACCTCAACGTATACACTTACTGGACACTTTATTAGGTACACCTGTTCAATTGCTTGGTAACACAAATTGCTAATCAGCCAATCACATGGCAGCAACTCAATGCATTTAGGCATCTAGACGTGGCGAAGACGACTTGCTGAAGTTCAAACCGAGCATCAAAATGGGGATGAAAGGCGATTTAAGTGACTTTGAATGTGGAATGGTTGTTGGTGGCAGACGGGCAGGTCTGAGTATTTCTGGGATTTTCACACACAACCATCTCTCGGGTTTACAGAGAATGGTGGGAAAAGAGAAAATATCCAGTGAGCGGCAGTTGTGTGGAGGAAAATGCCTTGTTGAGGTCAGAGGAGAATGGGCAGACTGGTTCCAGATAGAAAGGTAACTCAAATAACCTCTCGTTACACCCAAGATATGCAGAATACCATCTCTGAACGCACAACACATCCAACCTTGAAGCAGATGGACTACAGCAGCCGAAGACCACACCGGGTGCCACTCCTGTCAGCTAAGAACAGGAAACCGAGGCTACAATTGGCACAGATCACCAAAATTGGACAATAGAAGATTGGAAAAACATTGCCTGGTCTGATGAGTCTGGATTTTAGCTGCGGCATTCAGATGGTTGGGTCAGAATTTGGCGCAATGGATCCATCCTGCCTTATATCACCGGTTCAGACTGGTGGTGGGGGTGTAATGGTGTGGGGGATATTTTCTTGGCACACTTAGTACCAATTGAGCATCGTTTAATCACCACGGCCTACCTGAGTATTGTTGCTGCCCATGTCCGTCCCTTTATGACTACAGTGTCCCCATCTTCTGATGGCTCCTTCCAGCAGGATAATGCACCATGTCACAAAGCTCCAATCATCTCACCACTGGACAATGAGGTCACTGTACTCCAATGGCCTCCACACTCACCACATCTCATGACTTCAATGGCCAATGGCCAATGGTCTCCACACTCACCAGATCTAATGACTTCAATGGCCTCCACACTCACCAGATCTCATGTCCATCCCTGTATGACTACAGTGTCCCCATCTTCTGATGGCTCCTTCCAGCAGGATAATGCACCATGTCACAAAGCTCCAATCATCTCACCACTGGACAATGAGGTCACTGTACTCCAATGGTCTCCACACTCACCAGATCTCATGACTGCAATGGCCAATGGTCTCCACACTCACCAGATCTCATGACTTCAATGGCCAATGGTCTCCACACTCACCAGATCTCATGACTTCAATGGCCTCCACACTCACCAGATCCCATGTCCATCCCTTTATGACTAGTGTCCCCATCTTCTGATGGCTCCTTCCAGCAGGATAATGCACCATGTCACAAAGCTCCAATCATCTCACCACTGGACAATGAGGTCACTGTACTCCAATGGTCTCCACACTCACCAGATCTCATGACTGCAATGGCCAATGGTCTCCACACTCACCAGATCTCATGACTTCAATGGCCAATGGTCTCCACACTCACCAGATCTCATGACTTCAATAGCCTCCACACTCACCAGATCTCATGTCCATCCCTTTATGACTAGTGTCCCCATCTTCTGATGGCTCCTTTCAGCAGGATAATGCACCATGTCACAAAACTCCAATCATCTCACCACTAGACAACAAGGTCACTGTCCTCCAATGGCCTCCACACTCACCACATCTCATCCAATAGAGGACATTTGGGATGTGGTGGAATGGGTGATCGGCACCATGGATGTGCAGCCGACAAACCTGCAGCAACTGTGTGATCCTATCATGTCACTATGGACCAAAATCTCTGAGGAACGTTTCCAACACCTTGTTGTATCTATTCCACCAAGAATGAATGCCAAAGGGATCCAACCCGGTACCTAATGAAGTGGCCGGTGAGTGTATAATGTGTATTGTGGTCGGCAAGTGGTTGAGAAAAGGCATTTTTTTCCCCCCAAACAAGAGGCGAAGCAGAGAACGGAGCAGACCCACCCCCCCCCCCCCCCCCTCCATGATATCCACTTCTCCTCCTTGATTGTGTCTGACCTTCCTCTGCAGACCTAAAAGTTCACCGGTGCTCCCCGGAGTAAATGAGTTTCCTGTTGAACCAACTGCACACCAATCAGTGCTCAATCAGTTTAACCTTTCCCGGCCCGGCACACTGCCCCCGGGGCTCGCAGACGGCATTTACCCTCCTCGTTTCCTGGCTGCCTGGATACACACAGGTTGATTGATCAATCCTTGACTGCCCACCGAGATTGACAGATCAGCCCCAATCACAGGAACACTTGTTTGTTTAAAGACCTCAGACTGAGCTCAGAACATTCACTATCCCCCGACTACGCCGGACCGGCTCTGCCGGAAACCTTAGGAATATTCAGGATATTTAACCACTCGCTGCCCGATTCTGACATTCCTCTCCTACATGTAAAAAGCAGGGCACCTTATGTTTTTATTTTTTTATTATTTAACTGGGGGGTTGGGGAAGACTGTGATTTGCAGAGCGAAACTAAAATAAATAAATTAATGCATTTTAATTTAAAAAAAAAATACATTTAAATAAAATAAACAATTTTTTAATTAAAAAGCATTTTATTTACATTTATTTTATTTCAATTAAACTATTTTTTAATTAAAATGTATTTATTTTTTTTTAATTAAAAAAAATGTTTTATTTAAAAATGTATTATTTATTTTATTTACATTTATTTTTTATATTTTATTTCAATTATATATTACATTTTTAAATTATTATTTTTTCATTAAAATAAATATATTTTAATTATAAAATAGTTTAATTGAAAAAAAAAAAAAAAAATGTAAATAAAAAGCATTTTAATTAAAAAAGTTTATTTTATTTACATTTATTTCAATTAAACAATTTTTTAAATTAAAGTGCATTAATTTATTTATTTCAGTTTCGCTCTGCAAATCACAGTCTCTGTCACAGTCTCTCACAGCCCACCCCCCCCCCTTTTTACACCAGGGTCCCCAGTCCCCCCTTTACACCAGGGTCCCCAGTCCCCCCTTTCAATCAATCAGTGTCCTCAGTCACCTCTGTACATCACAGACCCCCCCCCCCCTTTACATCAGGGTCCTCAGTCCCCCCACCCTCTGCACATCACAGTCCCCCCTTTAAATCGGTGTTCTAAGTTACCCCTTCACATCACAGACCCCCCCCCCCCCCCCCGTTTTACATCAGGGTCCTCAGTCCCCCACCCCCCTGCACATCACAATCCCCCCCCTTTACATCAGTGTTCTCAGACACCTTCACATCACAGTCCCCCCCTTTAAATCAGTGTCCTCAGTCACCACTGCACTTTACAGCACCCCATATTTATATCACAGTCCCCTGCTTGAATCAGTGTCCTCAGTCACCCCCTTCACATCGCAGCCCCCCCCCCCCCCGGCACATCCCAGTCCCCCCTGTACATCAGTGTCCTCTGCACATCACAGCCCCCCCCCCCTGCACATCCCAACCCCTTCTTTACATCGGTGTCCTCAGCCCCCCCCCCCATGCACATCCCAGTCCCCCCTGTACATCAGTGTCCTCTGCACATCACAGACCCCCCCCCCCCCCCTGCACATCCCAACCCCTTCTTTACATCAGTGTTCTCAGTCTCCCCTTCACATCATAAAGTAAAATAAAAAATAAAAAGTAAAAGCGCCCGCCATCCATCACGCACACATATGTAAACGGTATTTGCACCACATGCGATCGAGCGAGAGCAATAATTCTAGCACTAGACCTCCTCTGTAACTCAAAACTGGTAACCTGTAAAGGCGTTTAAAGCGTCGTCAATGGAGATTTTTAAGTCCTGTACTTTGTTGCCATTCCACAAGTGTCGCCATTTTAAAGCGTGACATGTTAGATATCTATGTACTCCGCGTAACCTCATCTTTTATATTTTACAAATAAATTGGGGTACATATTGTTTTTTTTAGTTCATTAAAGTGTATTTTTTTTTTAAATTGCGTTCGCAAAACCACTGCCTAATACTGCGTGACATAAAAAATTGCAACACCCATCATTTTATTCTCTAGGGCAGCGATGGCGAACCTTGGCACCCCAGATGTTTTGGAACTTCATTTCCCATGATGCTCCACTACACGGCAGAGTACATGAGCATCATGGGAAATGTAGTTCCAAAACATCTGGGGTGCCAAGCTTTGCCATCAATGCTCTGCTAGGGTATATAAAAATACACGATATATAAAAATATATAATGTTTAGGGGTTCTAAGTAATTTTCTACCAAAAAATACTGATAGGGCACAATTCCTCCCAATGACACAAACGATGGGGCCCAATGACACCAAACGATGGGGCCCAATGACACAAACAATGGAACCCAATTACACCAGTAATGGGGCCTAATTCCTCCCAATGACACCAACGATGGGGCCCAATGACACCAACGATGGGGCCCAATGACACCAACGATGGGGCCCAATGACACCAACGAGGGGCCCCAATGACACCAACAATGGGGCCCCAATGACACCAACAATGGGGCCCCAATGACACCAACAATGGGGCCCCAATGACACCAACAATGGGGCCCCAATGACACCCACAATGGGGCCCCAATGACACCCACAATGGGGCCCCAATGACACCCACAATGGGGCCCCAATGACACCAACAATGGGGCCCCAATGACACCAACAATGGGGCCCCAATGACACCAACGATGGGGCCCAATGACACCAACGATGGGGCCCAATGACACCAACGATGGGGCCCAATGACACCAACGAGGGGCCCCAATGACACCAACAATGGGGCCCCAATGACACCAACAATGGGGCCCCAATGACACCCACAATGGGGCCCCAATGACACCCACAATGGGGCCCCAATGACACCCACAATGGGGCCCCAATGACACCAACAATGGGGCCCCAATGACACCAACAATGGGGCCCCAATGACACCAACAATGGGGCCCCAATGACACCAACAATGGGGCCCCAATGACACCAACAATGGGGCCCCAATGACACCAACAATGGGGCCCCAATGACACAAACAATGGGGCCCCAATGACACAAACAATGGGGCCCCAATGACACCAACAATGGGGCCCCAATGACACCAACAATGGGCCCCAATGACACCAACAATGGGGCCCCAATGACACCAACAATGGGGCCCCAATGACACCAACAATGGGGCCCCAATGACACCAACAATGGGGCCCCAATGACACCAACAATGGGGCCCCAATGACACCAACAATGGGGCCCCAATGACACCAACAATGGGGCCCAATTCCTCCCAAGGACACTAACAATGGAGCCCAATGACGCCAATGATGGGGGATGCTTTACTCCCACTGACTCGAAGACATTTTGTACTCCCAATGATATCCATAGTCCAGCCCCCTGAAGTCTGAAGGACAGTAAACCGCCCTTTGTTTAGAACGTTTGGAGACCCCTGTAATAGATCCTCTAAATATAAACTCAGCAGTCCCTTCAGAACTTATAAAGACAACCCAGTGTACTTACCTGAGGGAGGACTGTGTTGGCTCGGTGCTCGATGAAGGTTCTAGACTGATCGGTAAAACCTTTTCACTTTTGTAATTATCGAACCTCTGAAAGAATAAAACAGATAATTATTAATAACGGTTGTGGATATCTTCTGATATGATCCATAAACGTCCACTACTCAATGGGTGTGTGTGAAAGTTATATCGTCTACAAACTGCCTTTCTCATTGTTTTTTATCCCAGAGGAACCCTTGAAAATAATATTCAGGTCTCTGGGAACCTCCCGGGATTGGTCTATCAGGGGTTATTGGAAAAGCTCCCCTGGAGGTCAGTGGGAGAAATGCTCCACTTGCAGTGAATGTCATCTTCACTGGTTCTGCCAAGAGGTGATGGACCTGGAACTATGAAGGTCCCATCAGATGGGAGGTCATTTAGCCACAGCTCAAGGAACCCCCCAGCCAACCGAGGAGGAACCCTGGTTGAGAATGGCTGGTCTACAAGCTACAGCATGAGATTTTATATATATATATATAAGGGGTGCAACGGATGAAAAAACTCACAGATTGGATCGTTCCTCGGATCAGAGTCACGGATCGGATAATTTTTCGCATCAGCAAATAATATTATAAAAATGCAAACACCTGTGAAAATTCCACCACCAAATAGTCCCCACTGTAATATCCACGTAATCTCCCCGACTGTAATATTGTCTGAGTATGGCCGAGTATTGGCAGGGTATCGCAGAGTATTGGCAGGGTATCGCCGAGTATTGGCAGGGTATCGCCGAGTATTGGCAGGGTGTCGCAGAGTATTGGCAGGGTGTCGCAGAGTATTGGCAGGGTGTCGCAGAGTATTGGCTGGGTATCGCCGAGTATTGGCAGGGTATCGCAGAGTATTGGCTGGGTATTGCCGAGTATTGGCTGGGTATCACAGAGTATTGGCTGGGTATCGCCGAGTATGGCTGGGTATTGCCGAGTATTGGCAGGGTATCGCCGAGTATTGGCTGGGTATTGCCGAGTATTGGCAGGGTATCGCAGAGTATTGACAGGGTATAGCCGAGTATTGGCAGGGTATAGCCGAGTATTGGCAGGGTATAGCCGAGTATTGGCTGGGTATCGCCGAGTATTGGCTGGGTATCACAGAGTATTGGCTGGGTATCGCCGAGTATGGCTGGGTATTGCCGAGTATTGGCAGGGTATCGCCGAGTATTGGCTGGGTATCGCCGAGTATTGGCTGGGTATCGCCGAGTATTGGCTGGGTATCGCCGAGTATTGGCTGGGTATCGCCGAGTATGGCTGGGTATCGCCGAGTATTGGCAGGGTATAGCCGAGTATTGGCTGGGTATCACAGAGTATTGGCTGGGTATCGCCGAGTATGGCTGGGTATTGCCGAGTATTGGCAGGGTATCGCCGAGTATTGGCTGGGTATTGCCGAGTATTGGCAGGGTATCGCAGAGTATTGACAGGGTATAGCCGAGTATTGGCAGGGTATAGCCGAGTATTGGCAGGGTATAGCCGAGTATTGGCTGGGTATCGCCGAGTATTGGCTGGGTATCACAGAGTATTGGCTGGGTATCGCCGAGTATGGCTGGGTATTGCCGAGTATTGGCAGGGTATCGCCGAGTATTGGCTGGGTATCGCCGAGTATTGGCTGGGTATCGCCGAGTATTGGCTGGGTATCGCCGAGTATGGCTGGGTATCGCCGAGTATTGGCAGGGTATAGCCGAGTATTGGCAGGGTATAGCCGAGTATTGGCAGGGTATCGCCGAGTATTGGCAGGGTAATGCAGAGTATTGGCAGGGCAATGCAGAGTATTGATTGGCAGGGCAATGCAGAGTATTGATTGGCAGGGCAATGCAGAGTATTGATTGGCAGGGCAATGCAGAGTATTGATTGGCAGGGCAATGCAGAATATTGATTGGCAGGGCAATGCAGAGTATTGACAGGGTAATGCAGAGTTTGCTTACAAGTGATCGCTCCGTCATTTGAAGGAGCGATCACATTGTAAAAGGCCTCTGGGTGTACCAAGATGGCCGCCGCTCCGGAGCTAGGCCAAAGCCGTGGCCTTTCCTAAGGCCGAGGCCGCGGAGCACAGGGTGTGCCGATCCGAACAGGGTGACCCGTTTGGAACACGGATCGGCGACGATCTGTTGTACCCCTAATATATATATATATATATATATATATATATATATACACACACATATACACACACACACACATATACACACACATACACACACTTTGATTTCTTAGGTGCAGGTCTATCAGAACCGAAGTTAGAGAGGCGTGTAGTATCATCACCTTTATCTGTGCATGGGCCCATCTGACAACCAACTTCTTGGACAAGGCCATCTTCCCATTGAGACGTTGAATGGCTTTTTCTGCTTCCTGTTCAAATGAAAAAAACAGAACCAATGACTTGGATAGAAATTGATTAAAAACAGATATTAAGTCTTGATCAGAATAGTAAAAGGGTCACCCCTTGTGTGGACCTACAGTACATATAAAAAGTCTACACACCCCGGGTGGTAAAATGTCAGGTTTCTGTGAATGATGAAAAAAATGAGACAAAGATAAATAATTTCAGAACTTTTTCCACCTTTAATGTGACCCATAAACTGTACAACTCAGTTGAACAATAAACTGAAATCTTTCAGGTGGAGGGAAGTAAAAATAAAAACCTAAAATAATCTGGTTACATAAGTGTGCACACCCTTACACTAATACTTTTGATTATTTTATTCCAGCACTCAGTCTTTTTGGGTACGAGTCTATCAGCGTGGCACATCTTGACTTGGCAATATTTTGCTCGCTCTTTGCAAAAACACTGCAAGTCTGTCAGATTGGGAGGACATCTCCTGTGCCCTCTTCAGATCACCCCACAGATTTTCAATGGGATTCAGGTCCGGGCTCTGGCTGGGCCATTCCAAAACCTTAATCTTCTTCTGGTGAATTTGTTGATTTGGATGGATGCTTTGGGTCGTTGTCATGCTGAAAGATGAAGTTCTTCTTCATGTTCAGCTTTCTAGCAGAAGCCTGAAGGTTTTGTGCCAATATTGACTGGTATTTGGAACTGTTCATAGTTCCCTCTATCTTGACTAAGGCCCCTGTTCCAGCTGAAGAAAGCCCCAAAGCACGATGCTGCCAACACCATGCTTCACGTGGGTATGGTGTTGTTTTGGTGATGTGCAGTGTTGTTTTTGCGCCCAACATATCTTTTCTTTTTGCGCCCAAAAAGTTCAACCTTGGTTTCATCAGACCATAATATATTTTCCCACAGAATTTCGGGAGACTTCAAATGTGTTTTTGGAAAATTTAGCCGGGCTTGGATGTTTTTCTTGGCAAGAAAATGCTTCCGTCTTCCTCTCTACCCCATAGCCCAGACATATGAGGAATACGGGAGATTGTTGTCACATGTACCACACAGCCAGTACAGGGGGTTACGAACTCGTTAGGGACTGCCCGCCTGTACGGAAGTCGGAAATGTTCGTAAGTCGGTCATGCATGCGCAGACCGACAAATACGGAGATTTCCGGACATTTCCGATGTTCCGTCTAATGCCGTTCTGCGAATGCGCGGCAAATTACGGACATTTCCGGCATTTTCCGAGGCTCCGTATGGCATGAACACAGCTACATCTTCAGTTATAAGAGGGTGTGCACATTTATGCAACCACATTATCTTTGTCCCTTTTTTTGACATCACAGAAACCTGACATTTTAACAGGGGTGTGTAAACTTTTTATATCCACACTAATATATATATATATCCACTTCCCACCCGGCCAATGTAGATATACGGCCGGGTGGGAGCCGTCTACTTCTGAGTGGACGTTCAGGAACGTCCTTCAGAAGTAGAGGGATCGCGCGCGCGCGTGCCCGCGCAGCGGCGCGATCCCGGATGCGGCCGCGTCACCCGGACACATGACGGCCGTGTCGAATTTATGGCCGTCATGTGATGTAAACAAACAGCCGGTTGCTAGGCAATCGGCCCTCCTCTCCTCACACGGAAGTCGTCGGTGAGGAGAGGAGAGCGGATCGCTGCAGCCGGCTGGTGATCAGTGAGTATTAGCTGTTTTTTTTACTCACTGATCATCAGTCTAGGGTCCCCATAGTAAAACACACATGTCCCCACAGTAAAACACACATGTCCCCAAATAATAAAAACACATGTCCCTCACATATGTCCCAGTAAAATCACATGTGCCAATGATTATCTGCACACATATGTCCGTGATCACCTGCACACCCCTTTTACATGATCATTTGCGTACATATGTCCGTGATCACGCGAACCAATTATTATACACTTAACGGAATTTTTTTTACAAAAAACATGTAGCAGAATACATTTTGGCTTAAATTTATGACAAAATTTGATTTTATTGGATTTCTTTTAAAAAAGAAAGGAGAAAATATTGTTTTTTTTCAAAATTTCAGCTATGTTTTCGCTTATATCGCAAAAAATAAAAAACTGAGTGGCGAATAAATACCACCAAACTAAAGCTCTATTTGTGCGAACAAAATGATAAAAAATTCATTTGGTTACAGCATTGGATGACCGCGCAATTGTCACTGAAAGTGCGAGAGCGCTGAAAGCTGAAAATTGGTCTGGGCAGGAAGGGTGTTTAAGAGCACAGTAGGCAAGTGGATATATATATATATATATATATATATATATATATATATATATATATATATATATATATATATATATATACATACATACATACATACATACATACATATATATACACACACACACACACACACACACACAGTGGAGGGGAAAAACTATTTGACCCCCTGCTGATTTTGTACGTTTGCCCACTGACAAAGAAATGATCAGTCTATCATTTTAATGACAAAGGTGGAAAGATTATGCTTTGGGGGTGTTTTTCTGATAAGGGGACAGGACCAAAGGGACGATGGTTGGGGTGAGAACCTCCTCACCTCAGCCAGGGCATTGAAAATGGGTGGTGGATGGGTATTCCAGCATGACAATGACCCAAAACACACGGCCAAGGCAACAAAGGAGTGACTCATGAAGAAGCACATTAAAAGGTCCTGGAGTGGCCTAGCCAATCTCCAGACCTTCATCCCATAGATAATATGTGGAGGGAGCTGAAGGTTCGAGTTACCAAATGTCAGACTGGAAACCTGAATGACTTGGAGAGGATCTGCAAAGAGGACAAAATCCCTCCTGAGATGTGCGAACCTGGAGGCCAACTCCAAGAAACGTCTGACCTCTGTGAACGCCAACAAGGGTTTTGCCACAAACTACTAAGTCATGTTTTGTAAAGGGATCAAATACTTATTTCACTCATTAAAGAGCAAATCCATTTATAACCTTTTTGAAAAGGATATTTTTGTTATTCTGTCTCTCACTGTTAAAATAAACCAACCGTTAAAATTATAGACTGATCGTTTCTTTGTCATACACACACAGTATCTCACAAAAGTAAGTACACCCTCACATTGTTGTAAATATTTTCTTCTACCTTTTCATGTGACAACACTGAAGAAATGACACTTGTCTACAATGTAAAGTAGTGAGTGTACAGCTTGTATAACAGTGTAAATTTGCCGTCCCCTCAAAATAACTCAACACACAGCCATTAATGTCTAAACCGCTGGCAACAAAAGTCAGTACACCCCTAAGTGACAATGTCCAAATTGGGCCCCAAAGTGTCAATATTTTGTGTGGCCACCATTATTTTCCAGCACTGCCTTAACCCTCTTGGGCATGGAGGTCACCAGAGCTTCACAGGTTGTCACTGGAGTCCTCTTCCCCTCCTCCATGATGACATCACAAAGCTGGTGGATGTTAGAGATCTTGCGCTCCTCCACCTTCCGTTTGAGGATGTCCCACAGATGTTCAATAGGGTTTAGGTCTGGAGACATGCTTGGCCAGTCCATCACCTTTACCCTCAGCTTCTTTATCAAGGCAGTGGTCATCTTGGAGGTGTGTTTGGGGTGGTTATCATGTTGGAATACTGCCCTGCGGCCCAGTCTCTGAAGGGAGGGGATCATGCTCTGCTTCAGTATGTCACAGTACATGTTGGCATTCATGGTTCCCTCAATGATCTGTAGCTCCCCAGTGCCGGCAGCACTCATGCAGCCCCAGACCATGACACTCCCACCACCATGCTTCACTGTAGACAAGACACACTTGTCTTTGTCCTCCTCACCTGGTTGCCCCCACACACGCCTGACACCATCTGACACCAAATACGTTTATCTTGGTCTCATCAGACCACAGGACATGGTTCCAGTAATCCATGTCCCTAGTCTGCTTGTCTTCCGCAAACTGTTTGCGGTCTTTCTTGTGCATCATCTTTAGAAGAGGCTTCCTTCTGGGATGACAGCCATGAAGACCAATTTGATGCAGTGTGTGGCGTTTGGTCTGAGCACTGACAGGCTGACCCCCCCCCCCCCACCCCTACAACCTCTGCAGCAATGCTGGCAGCACTCATACGTCTACTTCCCAAAGACAACCTCTGGATATGACACTGAGCACATGACCTCAACTTCTCTGGTGGACGATGGCGGGGCCTGTTCTGAGTGGAACCTGTCCTGTTATACCGCTGTATGGTCTTGGCCACCGTACTGCAGCTCAGTTTCAGGGTCTTGGCAAACTTCTTATAGCCTAGGCCATCTTTATGTAGAGCAACAATTCTCTTTTTCAGATCCTCAGAGAGTTCTTTGCCATGAGGTGCCATGGTGAACTTCCAGTGACCAGTATGAGAGAGTGAGAGCGATAACACCAAATTTAACACACCTGCTCCCCCTTCACACCTGAGACCTTGTAACACTAACGAGTCACATGACACCGGGGGAGGGAAAATGGCTAATTGGGCCCAATTTGGACATTTTCACTTAGGGGTGTACTGACTTTTGTTGCCAGCGGTTTAGACATTAATGGCTGTGTGTTGAGTTATTTTGAGGGGACAGCAAATTTACACTGTTATACAAGCTGTACAAAAATGTGAGGGGTGTACTTACTTTTGTGAGATACGGTACTAATATATATATATATATATATATATATATATATATATATATATATATATATATATATATATATATATATATATATATATTTGGGCTAAGGTAATTTTCCACAACAAAAATGCTTGTTTTACAGGTAGGAGAAAAATGTCAGAACTGGGTGGCAAGTGGTTAAGACGGTTATTAGTTATACAGCATGTGAGGGGGGGAGGGGGGGACAGACGAGGATTGGAGAAACTTACCAGTTTAGTCTCAAAATTTACAAAGCAGTAGCCCCGGGGTTGACCTTCTAGGGGGCCGGACTTGTGAAACAGGAAATCAAACTGCTTCACATTCCCAAATTTCTGCAGGAGGTTTAACAGATGGTACCTAAAAGGAAAAAACAAACAATGAAAAATTCTAAATTTTTAAACTGTAAAAACACAAGCAACAATTTTACCTTTAAATATTTGACTGTATCAAATAAAGGGGTATGGTATGTCATGGCAAAATAAAACATACAGCACATATCTGCAATTCATGTTTTGAAGGTACCTGCAGAAAAAAGAAAAAATACCTGTCGATCTGCCAGAATTGCATTGTGTTGTCTGGTGCAAGCCCTGCCCTGCTGTCTTTTGTTAAACTACCTAAAGGCATTTTCCACTTTTTGTAAAATAAAAAAAAACACACACCAAAACTACAAAAAATGAAGTGCTCCTGCGCACTATTTCTTAAGCCCCCCCCCGGGTCCATGTGGAGGTATGGACCATCAGTTACAGATGGTGGGGTAGTGTTTACAGAGTCGATTCTCACTCCCCCTTCAGCACAACCTCCCTTTACTTCACAGTTCCCCCTCACATCAGAGCCCCCCCTTTACTGAGCATTCCCCTTATCATTACAGCCCCATTTTACATCACAGCCCCCCCCCCCCTCCTTACAGAGCATTCCCCTTTACATTAGAAGACTGCACTGTAAAAGAGCCCTCTCCCTTAGATCACAGTGCCCCCCCTCCCTTAGATCACAGTGCCCCCCCTCCCTTAGATCACAGTGCCCCCCCTCCCTTAGATCACAGTGCCCCCCCTCCCTTAGATCACAGTGCCCCCCCTCCCTTAGGTCACAGTGCCCCCCCCTCCCTTAGATCACAGTGCCCCCCCTCCCTTAGATCACAGTGCCCCCCCCCTCCCTTAGGTCACAGTGCCCCCCCCCTCCCTTAGATCACAGTGCCCCCCCTCCCTTAGATCACAGTGCCCCCCCTCCCTTAGGTCACAGTGCCCCCCCTCCCTTAGATCACAGTGCCCCCCCTCCCTTAGATCACAGTGCCCCTTCCCTTAGATCACAGTGCCCCCCCCCCCCCCTCCCTTAGATCACAGTGCCCCCCCCCCTCCCTTAGATCACAGTGCCCCCCCCCCCTCCCTTAGATCACAGTGCCCCCCCTCCCTTAGATCAAAGTTCCCCCCCTCCCTTAGGTCACAGTGCCCCCCCCCCCTCCCTTAGGTCAAAAGTTCCCCCCCTCCCTTAGGTCACAGTGCCCCCCCTCACTTAGGTCACAGTGCCCCCCCCTCACTTAGGTCACAGTGCCCCCCCCTCACTTAGGTCACAGTGCCCCCCCTCTCTTAGGTCACAGTGCCCCACTCCCTTAGGTCACAGTGCCCCCCCCTCCCTTAGGTCACAGTGCCCCTTCCCTTAGGTCACAGTGCCCCCCCTCCCTTAGGTCACAGTGCCCCCCCTCCCTTAGGTCACAGTGCCCCCCCCCCTCCCGTAGGTCACAGTGCCCCCCTCCCTTAGGTCACAGTGCCCCCCCCCTCCCTTAGATCACAGTGCCCCTCCCTTATATCACAGTGCCCCCTCCCTTATATCACAGTGCCCCCTCCCTTATATCACAGTGCCCCCTCCCTTATAATCACAGCGCCCCCTCCCTTATAATCACAGCGCCCCCTCCCTTATAATCACAGCGCCCCCTCCCTTATATCACAGCGCCCCCTCCCTTATATCACAGCGCCCCCTCCCTTATATCACAGCGCCCCTTTGCAGTCAAGGTCCCCACTTTCTTCTCTTACTCTCACTATCCCCCTTTCCGCTCTCTGTCTAGATCTGCAGCTCCTCCCCGGCCCTGCTGATTGGATGACACCGCCAGTGGGGTGGGAGACGACACAAACCACAGTTGCCACTCCCCTCCCCCCTGCTGTATGGCCCGTGTTACCAACAGGCCACAGACTGGTACCGGTCCTCGGCCCTAATATACAAGGGCTGTAAGAGCCCAGATTTGGTTTGCGTGTTATTTATACAAAGAATCTCTTACTCTGTGATTTTAGGGTCCAAGTTTCCTATCCACAACCGATGTCCATCCTGCAGGGAGCCCTCAGACAGGATCGAAGCGTTCTCCAGCGGCAACCTCTTCGAGTCTTCCTCCATCGATTCTTCCTAAAAGTACTAAAATAACAGAAATAAATATAGACTGTCATCCTTTTACTCCATCAAATGTCCATCTGCACATTCTGTTATCTACAACAGCAACAACTTTATTTTAAAGCATAACTGGTGCCACTCAGCAGCGGGGGGATCAGCAGAGCTGGGGGTTACTACTCAGCGGAGGATCAGCAGAGCTGGGGGTTACTACTCAGCGGAGGATCAGCAGAGCTGGGGGTTACTACTCAGCGGAGGATCAGCAGAGCTGGGGGTTACTACTCAGCGGAGGATCAGCAGAGCTGGGGGTTACTACTCAGCGGAGGATCAGCAGAGCTGGGGGTTACTACTCAGCGGAGGATCAGCAGAGCTGGGGGTTACTACTCAGCGGAGGATCAGCAGAGCTGGGGGTTACTACTCAGCGGAGGATCAGCAGAGCTGGGGGTTACTACTCAGCGGAGGATCAGCAGAGCTGGGGGTTACTACTCAGCGGAGGATCAGCAGAGCTGGGGGTTACTACTCAGCGGAGAATCAGCAGAGCTGGGGGTTAATACTCAGTGGAGGATCAGCAGAGCTGGGGGGTTACTACTCAGCGGAGGATCAGCAGAGCTGGGGGTTACTACTCAGCGAAGGATCAGCAGAGCTGGGGGTTACTACTCAGCGGAGGATCAGCAGAGCTGGGGGTTACTACTCAGCCGAGGATCAGCAGAGCTGGGGGTTACTACTCAGCAGAGGATCAGCAGAGCTGGGGGTTACTACTCAGCAGAGGATCAGCAGAGCTGGGGGTTACTACTCAGCCGAGGATCAGCAGAGCTGGGGGTTACTACTCAGCAGAGGATCAGCAGAGCTGGGGGTTACTACTCAGCCGAGGATCAGCAGAGCTGGGGGTTACTACTCAGCAGAGGATCAGCAGAGCTGGGGGTTACTACTCAGCGGAGGATCAGCAGAGCTGGGGGACTGGAGCTGGAGAAACTGGAAGATGTCACATGTGATGCACAGTGTGGGAGCAATATAGCAGGAGGTAAGCAGGGACAAGAGAGGGAGGAGGCTCAGAAAAGCAGAGAATCAGCAGAGCTGGGGGTTTCTACTCAGTGAGGGATCAGCTGAAGGGGGGGGGATAGTGAACTGGGTTTTACTGGGACCCTTTAAATAAAATAAAAAAATAAAAAATGGGAAGTGAAAGCCGGGCACATGAAATGCGTTGGAGGGGGGGGGGGGGTATCGCATGCAATGTTCAGTGTCAATAAAGCTGTGTGAACAATCTGACGCAGCTCTTCTTCCATTGCTCACGTCTGATGACAGGTCCTCTTTAGGCTTTTTGTTGTTTGGTGGAATGTTCCCTGCACAGTGTAGATGAGGATCTGTCCGGTGAGGACGGCGGACGCTCCGGGACGGGTGATTGGCGGCGGAGGGCTGTGATTGGTCGGGGACGGTTAGCGCGGATTGTGTGAGCGGAGCAGACAAGGTGAGTCCAGTTCTGTTCTGCTGGAAATTGTTATTTAAAATCAGATTACATGAAATCTGTCATCGGAAAACTCTGTTCTTCATCACAGCCCCTCCCCCCTCCCGGAAAATTTACCGCCATCTCTGGGAGACGAGGACTGCGAATCGCGGCCAAGAAACACCCGGAGAGCTCTCCAATCATTGTTTACACAGTACAAGGCATGGTGTGCTGGGATCCGGACACAGGGGGCAGTATGGAGCGCAGGCCAGATCCTCACATCTTCCCCCGGGGGAAGCATTTAGACGGTGAACGATCGGCCCGCGTGCTCCGCCTCCGTATCCTGACATCCAATCACTGAGACTCACCCACTGACTGGACAGCGATAGAGCAGCAGCAGACTGATGAGGTCATCCCATACGGGGGAGACTTCCGGGGACCCCAGACCATAGCGAGAGACTTCCAGGGACCCCAGATCATACAGGGAACTTCCGGGGACCCCAGACCATACAGGGGACTTCCGGGGACCCCAGACCATACAAAGAGACTTCCAGGGACCCCAGACCATACGGAGAGACTTCCGGGGACCCCAGACCATACAGGGAGACTTCCAGGGACCCAAGACCATACAGAGGGACTTCCGGGGACCCCAGACCATACAGAGGGACTTCCGGGGACCCCACACCATACGCAGAGACTTCCGGGGACCCCAGACCATACAGAGGGACTTCCAAGGACCCCAGACCTTCTGGGGAGACTTCCGGGGACCCCAGACCATACCGGGGAGACTTCCGGGGACCCCAGACCATACAAAGAGACTTCCAGGGACCCCAGACCATACGGAAAGACTTCCGGGGACCCCAGATCATAAGGGGAGACTTCCGGGGACCCCAGACTATACAAAGAGACTTCCGGGGACCCCAGACCATAGGGAGAGACTTCCGGGGACCCCAGATCATACGGGGAGACTTCCAGGGACCCCAGACCATACAGAGAGACTTCAGGGGACCCCAGACCATACGGGGGACTTCCGGGGTCCCCAGACCATACGGGGGACTTCCGGGGACCCCAGATCATACGGAGAGACTTCAGGGGACCCCAGATCATACGGAGAGACTTCCGGGACCCCAGACCATACAGAGAGACTTCAGGGGACCCCAGATCATACGGGAGACTTCAGGGGACCCCAGATCATACGGGAGACTTCCGGGGACCCCAGACCATACGGGGGACTTTCGGGGACCCCAGATCATACGGAGAGACTTCAGGGGACCCCAGATCATACGGAAAGACTTCCGGGGACCCCAGATCATACGGGAGACTTCCGGGGACCCCAGACTATACAAAGAGACTTCCAGGGACCCCAGATCATAAGGGGAGACTTCAGGGGACCCCAGACCATAGGGAGAGACTTCCGGGGACCCCAGATCATACGGGGAGACTTCCAGGGACCCCAGACCATACAGAGAGACTTCAGGGGACCCCAGACCATACGGGGGACTTCCGGGGTCCCCAGACCATACGGGGGACTTCCGGGGACCCCAGATCATATGGGGAGACTTCAGGGGACCCCAGATCATACGGAGAGACTTCCGGGACCCCAGACCATACAGAGAGACTTCAGGGGACCCCAGATCATACGGGAGACTTCAGGGGACCCCAGATCATACGGGAGACTTCCGGGGACCCCAGACCATACGGGGGACTTTCGGGGACCCCAGATCATACGGAGAGACTTCAGGGGACCCCAGATCATACAGAGAGACTTCTGGGGACCCCAGACAATACGGGGGAGACTTCAGGGGACCCCAGATCATACGGAGAGACTTCCGGGACCCCAGACCATACAGAGAGACTTCAGGGGACCCCAGATCATACGGAAAGACTTCCGGGGACCCCAGATCATACGGGAGACTTCCGGGGTCCCCAGACCATACGGGGGACTTCCGGGGACCCCAGATCATATGGGGAGACTTCAGGGGACCCCAGATCATACGGAGAGACTTCCTGGACCCCAGACCATACAGAGAGACTTCAGGGGACCCCAGATCATACGGGAGACTTCCGGGGACCCCAGATCATACGGGAGACTTCTGGGGACCCCAGACAATACCGGGGAGACTTCCAGGGACCCCAGATCATACGGGGAGACTTCCGGGGACCCCAGACCATACGGGGAGACTTCCGGGGACCCCAGACCATACGGGGAGACTTCCGGGGACCCCAGATCATACGGAGAGACTTCCGGGGACCCCAGACCATACCGGGGAGACTTCTGGGGACCCCAGACCATACGGGGGAGACTTCCGGGGACCCCAGATCATACCGAGAGACTTCCGGGGACCCCAGACCATACGGGGGAGACTTCCGGGGACCCCAGATCATACGGAGAGACTTCCCGGGGACCCCAGACCATACGGAGAGACTTCCGGGACCCCAGACCATACAGAGGGACTTCCGGGGACCCCACACCATACGCAGAGACTTCCGGGGACCCCAGACCATACAGAGGGACTTCCAAGGACCCCAGACCTTCTGGGGAGACTTCCGGGGACCCCAGACCATACCGGGGAGACTTCCGGGGACCCCAGACCATACAAAGAGACTTCCAGGGACCCCAGACCATACGGAAAGACTTCCGGGGACCCCAGATCATAAGGGGAGACTTCCGGGGACCCCAGACTATACAAAGAGACTTCCAGGGACCCCAGATCATAAGGGGAGACTTCCGGGGACCCCAGACCATAGGGAGAGACTTCCGGGGACCCCAGATCATACGGGGAGACTTCCAGGGACCCCAGACCATACAGAGAGACTTCAGGGGACCCCAGATCATACGGGAGACTTCAGGGGACCCCAGATCATACGGGAGACTTCCGGGGACCCCAGATCATACGGGAGACTTCCGGGGACCCCAGATCATACGGGAGACTTCCGGGGACCCCAGATCATACGGGAGACTTCCGGGGACCCCAGATCATACGGGAGACTTCCGGGGACCCCAGATCATACGGGAGACTTCCGGGGACCCCAGACCATACGGGGGACTTTCGGGGACCCCAGATCATACGGAGAGACTTCAGGGGACCCCAGATCATACGGAGAGACTTCAGGGGACCCCAGATCATACAGAGAGACTTCTGGGGACCCCAGACAATACCGGGGAGACTTCAGGGGACCCCAGATCATACGGAGAGACTTCCGGGACCCCAGACCATACAGAGAGACTTCAGGGGACCCCAGATCATACGGGAGACTTCCGGGGTCCCCAGACCATACGGGGGACTTCCGGGGACCCCAGATCATATGGGGAGACTTCAGGGGACCCCAGATCATACGGAGAGACTTCCGGGACCCCAGACCATACGGGAGACTTCCGGGGACCCCAGACCATACGGGGGACTTTCGGGGACCCCAGATCATATGGGGAGACTTCAGGGGACCCCAGACAATACCGGGGAGACTTCCAGGGACCCCAGATCATACGGGAAGACTTCCGGGGACCCCAGACCATACGGGGAGACTTCCGGGGACCCCAGACCATACGGGGAGACTTCCGGGGACCCCAGACCATACGGGGAGACTTCCGGGGACCCCAGACCATACGGGGAGACTTCCGGGGACCCCAGATCATACGGAGAGACTTCCGGGGACCCCAGACCATACCGGGGAGACTTCTGGGGACCCCAGACCATACCGGGGAGACTTCTGGGGACCCCAGACCATACGGGGGAGACTTCCGGGGACCCCAGATCATACCGAGAGACTTCCGGGGACCCCAGACCATACGGGGGAGACTTCCGGGGACCCCAGATCATACGGAGAGACTTCCGGGGACCCCCAGATGTGATACAAAAAATGCAGATCAGATGGACGATCAATGTCAGTGACCCCTTTAAGAACTACCTACCCCCATATCCTCCATCACACACCATCAGATGATAACAGAGATGAGGAGTCACTGGACAACACAGGGGCCCCACAATCACCAGTGTCAGGGCTTGCTGGGATTTGTAGTCCCCCAACAACCCTCCCCAGACTCCGGACATTCCCCTCTATAAACCATACACCCCCCCCTCCCCCTACCACCACCACAACGCTTTGTTTACCGGAGAGGCCTCCGCTCAGCCGATCATCTTCCCAGCCGAGCCGGCGACGTCATCACAGCGCGACCTCCTCTCACCGCGCCGGCTGATGACGTCACACGAAGCTGACAGAATCCTGGAGAAGAGGTGAGTGCATGGAGGGGTCAGAGACTGGAATGGGGGACACTGGGGGGCTCTTCATAGGATTCATTCTATAGATTTCCATGTCTATAACATTGTATGGTGAGCCCAGGATACAGATATATACATGTTTATTTATAGTGAAGAGGCTGCAGGAGGTCAGCAGCAAACTATATATATATATATATATATATATATATATATATATATATATATATATATATATATATATATATATATATATATATATCTCAGTGTTGCTGGTCTCCTCCAGCCAAAAAAAAAAGTATATTGAGGTGGCTGAAATGTGTATGTGTGTGTGTGTGTGTGTTATATATATATATATATATATATATACGGTATATATATACACACACGTTTTAGTGCCGCTGATCTCCTCCTTATTATTATTATTAAAATATATATTTATTATTACTAATATATCTATATAAATAATAATTATAAAAAAATATAGAAAAATAATAATTTATATATATATATATATATATTTTTTTAACTACTTGCCTACCAGCCACGAACACCTCCTTACTGACCAAGCCATTTTTCAGCTTTCAGCGCTGTCGCATTTTGAATGACAATTGCGCGGTCATGCAACGCTGTACCCAAATAAAATTTTTATCATTTTTTCCCCACAGATAGAGCTTTATTTTGGTGGTATTTGATCACCTCTGCGGTTTTTTATTTCTTGCGCTATAAACAAAAGAAGAGGGACAAGTTTGAAAAAACATAATATTTTTTACTATTTATTATAATAAATATCCAATTTTTTTTTTTTTTTTAAACAAATTTTTTCCTCAGTTTAGGCCAATACGTATTCTTCTACATATTTTTGGTAAAAAAAAATCGCAATAAGCGTATATTGATTGGTTTGCGCAAAAGTTATAGCGTCTACAAAATAGGGGATAGATTTATAGCATTTTATTATTATTATTTTTTTTTTACTAGTAATGGCGGCGATTTGCGATTTTTATCGTGACTGCGACATTGTGGCGGACACTTCGGACACTTTTGACTCATTTTTGGGACCATTCACATTTATACAGCGATCCGTGCTATAAAAATGCATTGATTACTGTATAAATGTGACTGGCAGGGAAGGGGTTAACGCTAGGGGGCGCTGCAGGGGTTAATGTGTACCCTATCTTGGTGATTCTTACTGTGGGGGGAGGGGACTGACTGGGGGAGGAGACCGATCGGTGTCCCTATGTACAAGGGACACACCATCGGTCTCCTCTCCTCTGACAGAACGTGGATCTGTGTGTTTACACACACCGATCCACGTCCTGCTCGATTACCGGGCAATCGCGGGTGCCTGGCGGTCATCGCGACCGCCGGGCACGCGCATCGGGGCCCCAGCTACGCGGCAGGCGCGCGCGCCCCCCAGTGGCCAAATTGTAGACGACGTCATATGACGGCGTCCCGCCACAGTAGCTGAACCGTCCCGCCGTCATTTGACAGTGGGCGGTCAGCTAGTGGTTAAACATATACACACGTTTTCAGTGCCACTGATTTCCTCCATATATATATATATATATATATATATATATATATATATATATATATATATATATATTATTATTATTTTAGCTATATAAATAATAATTATTATAATTTTTATATATATATATATATATATATATATATATATATATATATATATATATATATATATATATATATATATATATATATATATATACCACACATATTTTAATATATACACACGCACGTCTGCCAGGCACCCGCGATTGCCCGGTAACACAGCAAGACCGTGAATCTGTGTGTGTAAACACACAGCTCCACGTCCTGTCAGAGGAGAGGAGACCGATGCTGTGTTCCCAGTACATAGGGACACTGATCGGTCTCCTCCCCTTGTGAGTCCCCTCCACCCCCCACAGTTAGAATCACTCCCAGGGAACATAATTAACCCCTGCAGCGTCCCCTAGTGTTAAGCCCTTCACTGCCAGTCACATTTACACAGTAATCAGTGCAATTGTATAGCACTGATCGCTGTATAAATGACAATGGTCCCAAAAATGTGTCAAAAGTGTCCGATGTGTCCGCCATAATGTCGCAGTCACGAAAAAAATTGCAGATACTAGTAAAAGAAAAAAAAATGCCATAAATCTATCCCCTATTGTGTAGACGCTATAACTTTTGCGCAAACCAATCAATATACGCTTATTGCGATTTTTTTTTTTTTTTTTTTTTTTTTAAAAAAAATATGTAGAAGAATGCGTATCGGCCTAAACTGAGGGGAAAAATTAGTTTAAAAAAAAAAATGGGATATTTATTATAGCAAAAAGTAAAAAATATAGTGTTTTTTTTTTCAAAATTGTCTCTCTTCTTTTGTTTATAGCGCAAAAAATAAAAACGGCAGAGGTGATCAAATACCACCAAAAGAAAGCTCTATTTGTGGGGAAAAAAGGACGTCAATTTTGTTTGGGTGCCAGGTCGCACGACCGCGCAATTGTCAGTTAAAGTGCGACGGCGATGAAAACTAACAATGGGTCTGGGCAGGAAGGGGGTGAAAATGTCCTGTATTGAAGTGGTTAATATATATCTATATAAATAATAATTTATAAAAAATTTATATATATATATATATAAATAATACATTTTTATTTTTTTTTATATATACACACATTTCCAGTGCCGCTGATCTCTTCCTTGTTATTATTAAAATATTTATTATATATATATATATATATATATATATATATATATATATATATATATATATATATATATATATATATATATATATATATATATATATATATATATATATATAAAAAATAATAACAATAATAAATATATATTTTAATAATAATAAGGAAGAGATCAACAGCACTGAAAATGTGGAAATGTGTGTATATATATAAAAAAAAAAAAATGTATTATATATATATATATATATATATATATATATATATATATATATATATGTATATATATATAAAATTATTTTTTAAATTGAAGAGGCTGCAGGAGATCAGCAGCACTGAAGTATGTATATAGATATATATGTATCAGTGTTGCTGATCTCCTGCAGCCTCTTTCAGCCACTTCCTGTCTCCGGCATCGGAGATCCACTTTGATCGACTCTGTGGCCTTGGAGGAGGGTTAGAAGTCAATTTACATTTTTTTTGTTTTTTTAAAGAAAAAAAATCAAGTTTATTTATTTTTTGATCTTTTGCTTTTAACAGTAAAGGAGAGATTTGGGGATCCTTTTGACCCCCAGATCTCTCCATAAAGAGGACCTGTCATGCTTATTTCTATTACAAGGGGTGTTTACATTCCTTGTTATAGGAATAAAAGTGATAAAAACTATTTTTAAAGCACCCCAATTCAGAAACGAATGCATACGTGAGTCGCGCCCTGCATATGTAAACGGTATTGGCACCACACGTGTGAGATATCGCCGCGATCGTTGGAGCGAGAGCAATGATTCTAGTACTAGAACTCCTCTGTAACGCTAAACTGGTAACCCGTAAAGGCGTTAAAGTGTCGCCTATGGAGATTTTTAAGTACCGACGTTTGACGCCATTCCACGAGCGTGCGTAATTTTAAAGCGTGACATGTTGGGTATCTATTTACTTGGCGTAACATCATCTTTTATATTTTACCAAAAGAATTCGGGTAAATATGTACCGTATATACTCGAGTATAAGCCGAGTTTTTCAGCACATTTTTTTGTGCTGAAAATGCCCCCCTCGGCTTATACTCCAGTCAAACATTTTTCTGCTGCAGAGAATGACATTTTCCGACCCGACTTTGGGGGGACACTTGGCGCTAGGTACCCCAAATTTGGTGTGAAAACCCAGTGGGACTAGCACTGCAACATATCCAAAAGCTGGGGTTCCTAGCACCAAGTGGCCCTGAGATACGGGGCCCCAAAGTCGGTTCGGAAAATGTCATTCTCTGCTGCAGAAAAGTGCTTGACATTTTCCGAACCGACTTTGGGGCCTCCTATCTCAGGGCTACTTGGTGCTAGGAACACTATGTTGTAGTGCTGGTTCCACTGGGTTAGCACACCACATTTGGGGTTCCTAGCACCAAGTGGCCCCGTATCTAGATACGGGGCCCCAAATTCAGTCAACTGTGTACATCTGCAGCAATGTTATTTCAGGACCCTTTGGATCCAGAGACCCCAAATTGTGGCTGCAGCTATGGGGGCATCTAGGAACCCATAACTACTGAGTTTTAGGTTCGGGGGACCTATGGCTGCAAATGGGCACAGTGAGGCTGCAAATGGGCATTGTTGACCCTCTTTTCCACTTACAGTAGCTGCGCATTTCTCACCCTAGGCTTATACTCGAGTCAATAAGTTTTTTTCCCATTTTTTTGTGGTAAAATTAGGTGCCTCGGCTTATATTCGGGTCGGCTTATACTCCAGTATATACGGTATATTTTTCATTTTTTTTATTATAAAGTGTATTTTTTTTCGGTTTGTAAAACCGTTGTGCAAATAGCATGCACCATAAAAAAAACTGCAACTGTCACCATTTTATTCCCCATGGTCTCTGCATAAAAAATAATATATAATGTTTGGGGGGTTCTAAGTAAATTTTCTAGCAAAAAAATACTAATTTAAACTTATAAAGTAAAAGTGCCAGAAAAAGACGCGATCTTCACGTGGTTTAACATATAAAAATCTGATCCTCTGGGTTGTGTTGACT